>PVLC010015817.1:9090-36671 GCA_004027655.1 Graphiurus murinus
ACAGCCGCCAGGCGGGTCCCCTTTCTCCCCGGTCCCCTTTCTCTGGCTCTCCGGCAAAGCAGTTGCTCGAGACTAATTGAATTTTCCGCCTGGGAAGGGCCTGGGGAGCCCAGGGCAGGGCGCTGGGAAGAAGCTTGTTAACCGCGCTCGGCCTCCCTCTCCATCCCCGCCCCGCGCACCCCTCCCTGCAGTGGGGGCGGAGCCGCGGGCCCGGTGGCCTGGAACAGTGGCCCGACAGACTGAGTAGACCCGGAGGCCCTGCCTGGCCTGCACCCCCGACCTCAGGGCCCTGAGCCCCCTGGGATGGCTGGTAGGATCCTCTGGGCCTCAACTTCCCCTCCTGGCCCAGAGGGAATTAGGACTGGGGTGAGGGCATCAGCACATAAACTGGACTGTCTGACCGCAGTGTGGGGGCTGCCCTTTGGTTTGGGAGCTCAGCCCACCCTGGGGATAACAAGAGGACCAAAGTCCAGCCCCAGAGGAGGCTGGGGCCTGGTGGGAAGGGCTGGATAAGGGGTGACCACCGCCCTGTGTTCATCCCACTGCATAGCCCAGCAGTGACCACCGCTCATGGTGGGAGCCCAACATTTACCCCCCCAACTCCTGTCCCCACCCACCAGCCTCTCTTTTTTGGGTGTGTGTGGTACTAGGGCTTGAACCCAAGGGTGCCCTACCTCTGAGTTATACCCCCAGCCCTATTTTATTTTTATTGTGAAACAGGGTAGCACTAAATTACAGCACGCTGGCCTCTGACCTGAGATCCTCCAGGCGTGCACTGCCGCGCCCCCTTCCTTTTCTAGATCTGCAGGTGGACATCACCCTAAATGCTCAGGGGTGGCCCAGCCATACCCGGTTAGAAGCCCTGTGGCCCCACCCACCAGCCTTGAGGGTGCAGAAGGGAGGGGGTGCAGCTGCACAGGTGCTGTGTGGGGACCCTGAGGACCTCAGACATGTTAAACTACCCCCAGGCCTCCCCATAGTTCCCAGCCCTGTTACCAGGGTCTCAGGAGACAGCATCCCCCCCCCCCCAAGGTGGGCATCAGTAAGGGTCTGAATTAAAGTCAGGAGTACTTGGGAGGCTGAGACAGGAGGATCACAGGTTCAAGGCCAGCTGTGGCAACTTAGTAAGAACCTATCTCAAAATAAGAAGGGACTGGGGGTGTAATGCCCCTGGGTTCAATCACCAGTCACACACACACACACACACACACACACACACACACACACACACACACAAATTAAAGCTAGGACTGAGGGGACCAGAGTGGGGTTGGAATGTCAGTCCTGCCTGAGCCAGTGGTCCATGGACCAGTGTGCCCAGAGGCGCAGTGTGGGGGAGAGGCAGGGGGCCTGGGTGGTCTCAAAGGGAGGGCAGCTGCTGTCCATTCAGCAGATGAGGACACTGTGGCCCAGGTCACACAGACAGGAGGGATCAGAGTCAGCCCAGGTCCCAATCTGTGTCTATTTCAGAGCCTGCCCTCTTCCTGTACCCTCTTGCCTGGAGCAGGACAGTGGAGCACCTGGGCCAATGCAGACCTGGCTGGGCCCGGGGTGCAGGGCTGGGTGGGGCTGGGGAGGGTGCTGGGGGGGATGGGGTCTGGGCAGGTGGGGCAGGGTGAGCCAGTCTCAAGCTGTTTTCTGCCTGCGTGCCTCCCTCCCTCCTGGTTCACCTCTGGGGTGTGCAGCCCTGCCGCCTCCCTTCCTGCCCCCACCTCTTCCTCCAGGCCTGGCCCAAGAGGCCGGCACACCCAGTCCTGCTGCCTCCTCAGCGTATGTGCCAGGAGCCTGCCCGGACTCAGGGGCCTGCACAGCCAGAGGTCATGTGAGGACTGGGGGAGACACCGAGGACAGGGCAGGCTTTGGGCACTGAAGACGGCCACTGCCTAGCAGGCACAGGGCGACTTCTGTCCGTCTCATCTGTTTTATCCACTGCTCCATCCCATTACCTGCTTGGGGGGGGGGGGGTACCGGAGAACCCAGACAGAGGGATTCTACCTCCTAGCTACACCCCCAGCCCTTTTTATTTTTATTTTTTAATTTTCAAATAGGGTCTTGCTAAGTTGCTGTGACCAGCCTGGAACCTGTGATTCCCGTCTCAACCTACCAAGTACTGGGATTACAGGTGTGCACCACCAGGCCTGATTCGCTCACCTCCTCTTCATCCCTCTACTCCTCTACCCAGCACTCCTTCCCGAGTGCCAGCCCAGACTCCAGGGGATGTGGAGTCCCGTAGGCCCTGGCCACACCCGTGTCCTGTTCCAGGACTTCCGCATGGTCACATCCCAGTGCCCCAGGAAGGTAGACCACAGGCAGGAACCAGTCGCTTTGAGGAGCCATGAGGAGTCTGTCCTGGGGCGGAGGGGATGTGTGGGTCCTGAGTCTGGGCTAAGGTAGAGTCCCACTGTCAGGGTAGGGAGGCTTTGAGGGGTGCCCTGGAGGGAAGTGGGAGGGTGGTGGACAGGGAGCGGGAGGGACAGAGATGGAGAGGGGGATTGCTGAGATAGAGAAGGTAGGGACAGTGAGGGACTAAGACTGTGGGGGACAGAGTGGGTGACAGAGGGGACTGTGTGACAAGGTCCTCCCTCTGGGTGGGGTGCCGAGGGGCCAGAGGGCCTGGAGCCCCCGCTCATCTCCACCATCAGATAACCGGGTCTTAGCATCCAGATGCAGTTTTCCTCCTGGGGACATTTTTTCCCATCGAATCATCCTGGGCTCAGTCCAGGGCTCTCTCCGGAGCTCCAGGGTGACAAACACTCCCCCACACGACACCCCGCAGCCTGCAAGGGGTTCGCCCAGGGCCTTTCCCACAGCCTTCCTGTGAACCGGGCTCGCGCCTGCGCTGAGCCCACGGGGTGGCAGGGCACATGTGGGGTCCACGAGGCCCCTCACCCACGCCTCACGCACCCTCCGGGTGGGGAACCCCCACCACAGCTCCCTGTGGCCTGCACCAGGCTGCCCCCGTGCTGAAACGGGCGGGCACTGCCCTGCTGAAGCTGGTGGGCCTGAGTGGGTGAGACCCGCAGGCCCCTGGAGCCTGTGCCAGAGGCAGGGAATGGCCATGACGGCCTCGGTCCCCAAGAGCCCTTCTTGGCAGGATGGGGGTTACAGAGGAAGCTATTCGTACATGAGGGGCAGGGATGTGGCAAAAATTGATGGTTCCAGGAAGGAGCTGCAGGGAAGAGGAAGGTTGAACCAGAGGAAGGTCTGGGAGGAGCTGGGGCTCCACCCTCCCTGTCTCCCAGCCACATCCTCCATGATTCTCCCTCTTTAGCATCCTGTCCCCTTCAAACAGACAGATGGACAGATAGGCATGTGAGCACAGATGGACAGGGGGATAAATAGATGGTTGCAAGGACAGAGAGATGGATGAATGGATGGATAGGTGGGTGGGTGGATGGATGGACAGATGGACAGATGGACAGATGGGTGGATGGATGGATGGACCTGTCTAGGTAGATGGATGAATGGATGGAAAGATGGATCGATGACAGGTGGGTGGATAGATAGATGGACAGACAAATGAATGGATGACAGATGAATGGATGGATAAGTGGGTGAGTGGAAAAGTAGATGTATGTATGTATGTACAAGTGAATGGACAGATGGATAGATGGTTAGATGGATGGACAAATGGATGGATGGGCAGATGAATGAATGGATGGATGGATGGATGGATGGATGGATGGACAGGTGGGTGGATGGATGGATGAACAGATGGATGAATGGACAGACAGACAGGTGGTGGATAGATGGAAGGATGGATGTACTGATGGAGAGACAGGTGGGTGAATAAATGGAAGGATGGATGGATGGATGGATGGAGGGATGGATGGATGGATGGTTGGATGGATGGATGGATGGATGGATGGATGGATGGATGGATGGTTGGATGGATAGGTGGATAGATGGATGGACAGATGGATGAGTAAACAGACAAGTAGACTGACGGATGGATGGATATAGAGGTAGAGTTATGAATGGATGAAAAGATGGACAGATGGATGGCCCCCAAGCTTATTCCTTGTAGGTACGTTCAGATGAACCCTAATGACATAGGCTGGGTGGCAGGTTCCCTGGCTGGATGGCTAAGCAAGTAGGGCTTGGACATCTCAAATATCCAAGATAACCCCAATCTCTAATACCAGCCAGACTACATGACCCGGAACATGAGCCCAGAGCTCACTGAGATGGACACAGAAATGAAAATCTCCAAAAAACAGTCTATGGTGAGACCTCATCCAGGCCAGGAGAACCTGGCAGCCTTGGAGCAAGAGCAAAAGGGGGGTCCTCAGCCCCCATCTCCTTCCTCCTTGTGGTCTAGTTGGGCCAGCACCTTGCAGGTGCACAGGCTAGGTGAGGAAGTCAGGCCTGGAGACCCACTTACAGGGGAGCCACCTCCACAGACCCCAGGGCTTCCCCGCCGCAGCACACAGAGCTCACCTGCACACACGCACGTACACATCACGCACGCAGGCGCAGACATGCCCATGCGCATGCCTCACCGCACTTGCCTGTGACCTGGCTCTGGGTGTCCTGCTGTCGGCTCGGCGTGGGGCAGGGCCTCGAGCTGCAGACCTGGCCCTTACTCCTGTTTCTGGCTACCACACTTCCTGCCCTGCACCCCTCTGGGGAGGGACCGTAATTAACGTCTTCCTGTTCAGATCAGAGTCCATTTCCAAAAACATTATTTCGAAGGATTATTTTGCAAAGGAAATGTGTTTGAAAGAATCTCGTGTCCCACCCCAGCCCAGGGAAGTCGGAGCAGCGGTCAGTCGGATCAGGGACGGTGGGGTGGGGGTAGGGGGACCCTGGTGGCCAGGGTGAGCAGGCTCGCTGGACTCGGGCCCTGAGCCCCTCTCTTGGGCTGCTGTGACCCCTCAGGGTCCTGCGGGAGCAGTGGGGAGAGAGGAGGCCAAAGGAACAGGGAACGGAAAGAGGGAAGAGGTGAGGGGAGGCCAGGATCTCCTCTCCTTGCTGTCTACTCCCGCCACCCTCAAGCCCCATCCCACTCAGGCCTTCTGCCAGACTTATTTTCTTTTAGTGCTGGCAATTGAACCCAGGGACTTTCTACCTCCAAGCTACACCCGCAGCCCTTTTTATTTTGAAACAGGGTATTACTAAGTTGCTGAGGGTTTCACTAAGTTGCTGAGGCTGGCCTTGAACCTGGGATCCTCCTGTCTCAGCCTCCCAAGTACTGGGATTACAAGTGTGCATCATGCCAGGCGTGCTGGCGCATGCTTGTAATCCCACCATTCGGGAGGCTGAGACCAGAGGATCTGGGTTCGTAGCCAGCCTCAGATACCTAGTGAGGCACTCCGCAACTTAGTGAGACTCGGTTTCAAAATAAAGAATAAAAAATAGGGCTGGGGGTATAGCTCGGAGGTAGAATGCCCCCGAGTTCAATCCCCAGTACCGAGCTGAGGGCCTCCCTAAGTGAGGCTAAGGCTGGCCTCAAACTTGTGATCCTCCTGCTTCAGCCTCCCACGTCATTGGGATTACAGGTATGCGCCCAGCTCAGAGCTCTTATTTCCTACCTACCCTGAGAAACACATCACAGCATTTCCACTATCCCAGAACCCACAGAGCCTTCATAAACAGGAACAGTGGCTGAGGTCACTTCATGGACACTGTCCGCTCAGAAGCAAGTGCCCCTCTTCTCTGGGAGGTGTGGTCAGGGGGTGCAAACCCTGCAGACCCTGCCCTGACACTGACCAGCCATGGCCCACGACCACAGCCCTGGTGTTATAGGTGCTTGCTACCACACCTGGCTCTCTCCGCAATTTAGTGAGACCCTGTTTCAAAATAAAGAATAAAAAATAGGGCTGGGGGCATAGCTTGGAGGTAGAATGCCCCTGGGTTCAATCCCCAGTACCGCAAAATAAATAAATACATAAAAAAATAGCTGGACATGGTGGTGCACACTTGTAATACCACCACTTGGGAGACTGAGACATGAGGATCGCAGGTTTGGGTACAGCCTCAGCAAGTAGTGAGACTCTCGTCAGCCTAGCGAGACACTGGTTCCAAATAAGAAATAAAATTGGGCTGGAGGTGTAGCTTGAAGGTAGAATGCCTCCGGGTTCAACCCCCCCCCAAATAAAAATAAATAAAAAAATAAAAGGGCTGGGGGTGTAATGAATGCCCCTGGTTCAATTCCTAGTACCAAACAAACAAACAATAACCTGGATCCATTATAGCCCCCCAGCTCACAGTGCACAGTGAGCTTAATAAATGTTTGTTGAATGGCTATATGAAGAACTGGATTAGGTGGACCTGGAGAGGGGGGTCTTATAGGGAAAACTGTATCCCAAAAGACCACCCCTCAGTCCCTGCTTCCCAGGTCCCCAGGTTCCTCTGGGCTGGGCCTTGGCGCCCCTCCCAGGCCTGTTTCCCCATCCTCCCCTACTCCATAGTGACCAGCCAACCATGGGTCTCCCACCCTCTGGCCACCCCGACAGGCTCCACCCAGCACTGGCCACCATGCCCAGAGGACATTTTCCAGCCCCTTGGGGACCCAAGACAGGGGCTGAGCACTGTCAGAGCCTGCAGCCAGGGGGTAAGTGGTGGCTGAGAGTGAAGGGCACGGGGGAAGGCTGCCAGCTGGACTGCATCTCCCGCCACACATCTGCTGGAGTTGCTCAGACAAGTCCCTCAGCCTCCCTGGGCCTCAGTTTCCCCTCTGGGAAAATGGGGGAGGCAGGGACTGCCCAACTTGGGATGTGCCCTCCTGGGGTCTCTCTCTTTCCCTCCTGCCTTCCCTGTCCTCCTTTTTTTTTTTTTTTTTTTTCAGTACTGGGGATTGAACCCAGGGGCATTCTACCTCCGAGCTATACCCCCAGCCCTGTTTTATTCTTTATTTTGAAACAGGGTCTCACTAAGTTGTGGAGGGCCTCACTAAGTAGTTGAGGCTGGCCTCAAACCTGCCATCCTCCTGTCTCAGCCTCCCAAGTACTGGAATTACAAAGCGTGCACCCTGCGTCCGGCGCCTGTCCCTTCTCTTGACTCTGGTGTCTTCCCCCAGGCCTCTGCACCTCTCTCTATCCACCTCTTGTTTCTCCTAGCCCTCGCTCGCCCCTGTCCCCGCTCCAGCCTGCCCTGGTGTCCTCATTTCCAGCCCCATCCTCCTGGGGCTCCTCCGCCCTCCACAGATGTCCTGGAACTGGTGTGAAGTTATTTTGGGAGCTGGTGGCTCCCCTGGGTCTTTCCCAACCGCCTTGGCAGGAGTGAGCAGTCAAAGGCAGGGCGTGAGCCAGGGCACGGGCGGGCGGCCTATGGCCCTAGCGTGGTGTGGGGACGGCGCAGACTGGCATAGGCTTCCCAGTATCCGAGGTGGAGGCAGGGCAGGGCTCTGGGGAAGGAGCCGGGCCTGGCCAGCTCCACTTTCCCCCAGTCTGGGAGCCAGTGTTTATGCCTTGGGAGAGGGAGGGACTGGGGACTCCTCAGTGGCCCAGGCTCAAAACCTGGGCCCCAGCAGGGTTTGGTGGCACAAGTCTGTAATCCAGTACCTGGGAGGCTGAGACAGGAGGATTGCAGGTCTGAGGCCAGCCTCAGCAACTTAGTGAGACCCTGGTTTTTTTGTTTTTTGTTTTTGTGGTACTGGGAATGGAACCCAGGGGACATTCTACCTCTGGGATACAACTCTAGACCTATTTTATCTTTTATTTGGAAACAAGGTCTCACTAAGTTGCAGAGGGAGGGCCTCACTGTTGCTGAGGAGGCTGTGAACCTGTGATCCCCCAGTCTCAGCCTCGCAAATACTGGGATTACAAGCATGTACCACCATGCCCACTTCCACCCAGCTTTTTAAGATTTTTATTTCATGTTATTTGTTTACATATTTGTTGACTCTGCTGGGGATCAAACCCAGGGCCTTATTGCATGCTAGGCAAGTGCTCTATCACTGAGCTACACCCCCAGACCCTGTTTTGCTTTTTTATGAGTGCATATCACGATCTGTCATTTTTTTTTTTTTTTTTTTGTGGTACTGAGGATTAAACCCAGGGGCATTCTACCTCTGAGCTACACCCCCAGTCCTATTTTTTATTCTTTCTTTATTTTTTGTGGTACTGGGGATGGAATCCAGGGGCATTCTACCTCCAAGCTACACCCCTAGTCCTATTTTTTTCCTTTATTTTGAAACAGGGTCTCACTAAGCTGCGAAAGACCTCACTAAGTAACTGAGGCTGGCCAAAAACTCGGATCCTCCGGTCTCAGCCTCCCAAATGCTGGGATTACAAGCGTGCACCACCACGCCCAACCGACCTGTCACATTCTAATTATCTCTGAGCTATTTGTCATCATCTCTCTCTGCAGTATGTTCTCACCACTGTGTCACAGCACATAATTGGGACTTGGTGAACATTTGTGGGTGCCGGGCTGAAAACTCCATGGTCTGGCTTCCTCCCCTCACCCCCATTGTGCCTGGAGAGGTTGCAGTGGCACACCAAGGCTCAGGTGGAGAAGGCTGTGGACAGCGGTCACTTGAACCCACAGCTGAGTGTCCCCTCTGGCCCTCCCTCATGCCTCTGGGGCTCCGGTGCCTCCATCTGCAAGCCAGGTCAGGATCCCCCAGCCACTTCCTCATCTGATTGGATTCCCAGCTCTTCCTTCCTCGAATCCGGCTGCCGCTGTTTCTGTTTATAACCCTGGCTCAGCCTGCATCTCTGGAGCCTGGAGCCCATCTGGAGAAATCATCTCGGTCCCTCTCCAGCCCAGATGTCAGCAGGCTGCTCTGCCCACCCTGTCCCTCCCTGTCCAGCTGGCCCTAGCCCCTGCCTGCCACTGAGGCCTCCAACTGGCTACCATGGGGGCCAATGGCCTGGTGCCCACACAGCCCCTCCGCTCAGCACCAGTGGGCAGTTGGGCTTCCTCAAAAATGGCGGCATCTTGGGCTCATTCATTGCTGGTGTCTGATCAAGGTGCAGAGGTTTTGGCTGGGTGCAGTGGCGCATGCCTGTAATCCCAGTAAGTGGAAGGTTGAGGCAGAAGGATGGTAGATTTGAGGGCTGTGGGGGATAACTTAGTGAGAACCTGTCTCAAAATTTTAAAAAAGCTGGGCGCGGTGGCACAATCCTGTAATCCCAGTATTTAGGAAGGAGGATCACAGATTTGAGGGCTATGTGCAATAATTTAGTGAGCCCTTTCTTTTTTCCTTCTTTCCTTCCTTTCATTGAACCCAGGAGAATTCTACCTCCGAGTTTCACCTCCAGCCCTTTTTTTATGTTTGTTTATTTTTATATTTATTTATTTATTTTTGTGTGTGGTACAGGGGATTGAATCCAGGGGCATTCTACCTCCAAGCTATACCCCCAGCCCTATTTTTTATTCTTTCTTATTTATTTATTTATTATTTATTTATCTTGTGGTACTGGAGATTGAACCCAGGGGCATTCTACCTCTGAGCTACGTCCCCAGTCCTATTTTTTATTCTTTATTTTGAAACAGGGACTCACTAAGTTGCGGAGAGCCTCATTAAGTAGCTGAGGCTGTCCACTAACCTGCTATCCTCCTGTCTCAGCCTCCCAAGTACTGGGATTACATGCATGTGCCACCACGCCTGGCTATTTTATTCTTTATTTTGAACAGGGTCTCAATAAATTGCAGAGGGCCTCACTAAGTAGCTGAGGCTGTCTGCAAACCCGGATCCTCCAGTCTCAGCCTCCCAAAAACTGGGATTACAAGTGTGTGCTACCACACTGGCTAATTCTTTATTTTGAAACAGGGTCTCACTAAATTACGGAGGTTCTCACTAAGTAGCTGTGGCAGGCCTTGAACCTACAATCTTCCTGTCTCAACCTTCCAAGTACTGTGATTACAAGTGTGTGCCTCCACACCCGGCTTTATGTTTATTTTGAAACAGGGTCTTACTAAGTGGCTGAGGCTGTCCTCAAACCTGCAATCCTCCTGTTTTGGCCTCCTAACTACTGGGATTACAGGCATATGCCACCATGCCTGGCCTTCCTACCTTTCAGATTGAACCCAAGAACATTCTACCTCTGAGCTACATCCCCAGCCCTATTTTATTTTATTTTAATACAGGGTCTCACTAGGTTGGAGAGTCTCACTACTTGCTGAGACTGTCCTCAAAGCTGTGATCTTCCTGTCTCAGTCTCCCAAGTACTGGGATTATAGGCATGTCTCACTACACCCATTTTTTTTTTTTTTTTAAAAACAGGGTCTCACTACGTTGCAGAGGGCCAAGCTAAGTTCACTGGCCATGAACCTATGATCCTCCTATCTCAGCCTCCCAAGTACTGGGATTACAGATGTCTGCCACCATGCCCAGTTCCATAAGACCTTGTCAGCCTGCATGGTGCCCCCAGGAGGGCAGATTCTCTGGGCAGCAGGAGACTCAAGGGCAGCAGCAGACATGGACCATGCCTGGGGGCCTGACAGAGAAGGTCAAGAAGACTTCCCCCGACACTCATACCACCCAGGGCCTTTACACATGCTATTTGCCTTATGGAAAGGGGGGCATTCTGCCCCTCTCCTGAGGCTAGCCTGCTCTCTTCCTGGGGTCAGCTTAGAGCCACTTTCTCCAGGAAGTCTCCCTGACTGTCCCCACCGGGCTCAGCTCCCTGGTGTGCATGACTGTTACTCCCTGTAGTTCCCCTTCACAGTTGTAATCAAACCTTGCGATGTTGGGTTTTGCCATTTGGCACCTGCCCTCTTCCCCCAGACACCGGAGCTCTGTGAGGCCTGAACAATGTCTGTCTGTCTGTCTGACTTGCTGGCCACCCAGCTTGTCACCTAGAATGTGCTCAGCCAATATTTGCTGAGTATATGACCTGGCTGCCGGTTGTCCTCCCTGTCTACTATGAGGGTGGTCACCTGCCCTGCAGGAGGGCAGGCCTGCTCGGGGCACTGTCTCCGCGGCGGGGACAGCTCTCCAGCCAGGATGAGCTAGGCTCTGTGCTCCTGGTATTGTACCTCCCGACTCCGGTCACATCTGCCCTGAATCAGGGGCACAAGACCACTGTTGTCTGAGAGCCCACTGTGTGCCCGGAGCTGCTGGCGGGAGGAGTGGGTTGTGGAGGGACTACACACATCAGGTGCACATCTGTCCATCTCCCTCAGACCTCTGATGGTCCGAGCCGCTCACAGTAGGGCCCTCGTTCATGGCTTGGATTGAAAATGCCCTCTGTAGCCAAGTGCAGTGGTGCACGCCTGTAATCCCAGCAGTCTGGGAGGCTGAGGCAGGAGGAACACAGGTTCGAGGTCAGCAGGCGGGAACTTAGTGAGACCCTGTTTCTTTTCTTTCTTTCTTTTTTTGTAGTACTGGGAATTAAACCCAGAGGCATTCTACCTCTGAGCTACAACCCCAGCTCTATTTTATTTATTTTGAAACAGAGTCTCCCTAAGTTGCGCCACAGTGCCTGATTTATTTTTTATTTTGAAACAGGGTCTCACAAGCCTGTAATCCCAGTACTTGGGAGTCTAAGATTTGGCAGACCCGCCCACTCTGGGTCTCAGCCTTTAACCTAGATTGGCAAGGCATGTTCATGCACTCTGTAATCTCTGTACATGGGAGGCTTAGACATGAGGATGACAGGTTCTAGAACAGCCTCTGCAATTTAGTGAGACCCTGTTTCAAAATGGAAAGTAAACCAGGGCATGGTGTCACATGCTTGTAATCCCAGTACTTGGGAGACTGAGACAGGAAGATGACAGGTTCAAGGTCAACCTCAGCAAGTAGTGAGAGTCTCACCAACCTAGAGAGATCCTGTTTCTAAATAAAAATAATATAAGGCTGGGGGTGTAGCTTGGAAGTAGAGTGCCCCTGGGTTCAATCCCCAGTGTCACGATAAATAAATAAATAAATAAATAAATAAATAAATAAATAAATAAATAAAAAAAAAAAAGGGTTAGAGGTATAGCTCGGTGGTAGAATGCCCCTGGGTTCAATCCCCAGTACCACATACTCATAAAAAAGACCCACTGCAGACACCTCTTCCTCCAAGAAGCCAACCCGGATAGCCGCCATTCTGGCCTCATAAGCGTGTGCTTCCAGGGGACTGTGTGGCACAGAGTTTACTGCAGGGACCCTGGGACAAACTGCTGGGTTCACATCTGGCTTTGCTCCTGCCTAGCTGTGTGACCCTGGACAAGTGGCTTCACTTCTCTGGACCCTTGTACCTCCTTTGAAGCAGGGATTCAGGTGCCACCCTCGTGCGGGTGTGTGCGTGCGTCAGGTGCGGTGGAGGTAGAAATGCACGTGAAGAGCTCAGCCAGGCGCCTGGGGCTCAAAACTCCACCGCGGCCACTGTACCCCGGAGTGATTCCTCCATAGCCCAAGCTGGACCTCCGAGGGCTGAGAAGAGACTGCCCAGCCCAGTAGCACTGCTAGTGCTGTGCCAGTGTGGGTTCTCAACTGCCAGGCTCAGGAGCCCTGAAAGTCAATAGCTCCAGGTGAAATGCATATCCGGGAAGGTGTGGTGGGGACAGGAGCTGGGGAGGCACCCGGATAGGTCTGTTTGCTCCCAGGCCCCAAGCCACAGTGCCTGGCAGTCAGTTCCCAGCTCCCTGGCCAGCAACGCAGGGAGGAACAGGGTCCACTGCTCTAGCCTCGTCCGTGAGGCCAGGGTGGGACCCACACTCTGCCTCTCTGTCCCCAGCTCTGTTTTGGCCCTGGGCCTTTGGCTGCCTGGATTGTTGGGGGCTTTGGCAGCTCCTTGCTCCCATCCCGTGAGACAGAGTCCAAGGCCACGGTCACATGGGGAAGGCCACAGGTCCATGTGCAACCCTGGGGCAGGGGCCCAGATGAGGGCCACCGGCCGCCTCGTCCAGTACGGGCTGGGCCACAGCACACAGCTCTTGGAGAGCTGCAGACCCCCAGCCAGGCACGGGCAGGCTGGGCTCACATCCCGCACTGGGCTTCCTTGAGCAACCCCCATGGCCCAAACGGGGAGGTTACGGCTCGGATGGAGATGAGTCTGTTGGAAGGAAGCAGGCTCTCCAGCTCATCCCGGCAGCAGCACACAGGCCTCCTGTCCAGCAAGTCTGGGTGCCAATTCCCACCCACAGGCCGCCTGATTCCTACCTGGGGCTCTAGCAGCTGGCTCCTGAGACCCAAGGTCCTGCACCAGAGCCTCTCCTGACCCCAAAATCAAGGAGAGAAAAACAAGCCAGTCATGGTGATACATACCTGTGATCTGGGTATTTGGTAGGCTGAGACAGGGGGATTGCAGGTTTAAGGCCAGCCTCAGCTACTTAGTGAGGCCCTCCATAACTTAGTGAGACCCTGTTTCAAAATAAAGAATAAAAAATAGGTCTGGGGGTATAGCTCAGAGGTAGAAGGCCCCAGGGTTCCATCCCTAGTACCACATACACACATACACATACACACACCAAAGAAAAGAAAAGAAACAAGAGGAAGGAAAAGAAAGAGACACCAAGAGAGCAATGACCCAGTTCCTGCATCCAGGGCTTCGGCTTCCCAGGCCACCCTCCCTGCCCAGCGAGGGGGACAGGCACAGGAGCAAGGTCAGCATTGCCAAGCAGACCTGCTCACTCCAGTGCACAGCTGGGATGACCAAGGCCCAGAGGCCGCCAGCTCCAGGCAGCTGGTTAGACAAAAGCCTATTCCAGACCCTGACTCCAGGCTGTGCTCAGCTCTGGGCCCTGGACACAGCCAGCTGTCCAGCCTCTGTGTGCTCAGTGCCTAAGCTCTGGGTCCTCACCAGGGCTCCAAGGACAGGACGGCCAGGCCCAGCACCCTGGCCAGGGCCCGGACAGGAAGCAGGCGGGAGGACTAGGCTTTGCCCTCCTGCTGGGCTGCTATCGGGGGTGGGTATCACCTTTGTGCTCCCCTGGGGGCACAGGTGCCAGGGGTCTGCAGTCGGCAGGGTGGGAACAGGGCAGCTAGCCAGATGGAGACATAAATGTGGCCGACCCACTGGGCTCTTCCCATGGGGACTCTGCTGCCCAGGGCTGCCCCCTGCAGGACCACAGCCAAACCTGCTTGGTGCCCAAGGGAGAGGAGGAACCTCTGCACCAACTGTCCCTGCCACTGGGCGGGTGGACAGCCTCAGCATCTTCTGGCCTCAGCATCCTCTCCCCCCTCCCTCAGCTAAAGCAGCGCAGGCACACGCCAGGCAGGACACGGGTAGGGTCAGCCCGGCCAGGGCCTGGAGTGATGATGGGAGGGGGAGGGGACACAGGGACAGGAGGAAGGCCAGAAACTTGGGGCGAGGGACTCTGGGGGGGTTGCCTTCAAGGGTTCAGATTGTTGCTGTCTTCTAGAGACTCTGTGGGCAAGGAAACCTCCCACACTAGCTCTCACACCTGGCACACATATGCATGGGCATGCACATACACACACATGCACGCACGCACGCACACCGGGTGTGTAGAAGCATTCTGCCCTCCCAACCCACTCACTCACAGGCGGCTGCCCTGCCCTGAGGCTCCCGCCCCCAGCCTGGAGAGTCCAGTCAGGAGCCCCACAGCCTCCGCAGCGGGATCTCTCCCCTGCGCGCTGCCCGGGGCCCCAGCCAGCCCCCTCCCCTTGCTCATCCCCAGAGGGGCCGGGGCGCTAGGCCAGGAGGGCGTCGGGGTGTGGGAAAGGCCCTCCCTATCTGTCTGCTGAGCCCTGGAATGCGCTGACCAGCGCCCAGGCTAATCCCCGCTCTGCCCCATGGGGCGGCTGAGCTGGCTGGAACGGGGTGGGGGTGGGGGTGGGTGGGAAGGTGGGGTGGGCTGCAGGGAAAGACTCCTGGCACCCAGGTGGCCAGACCAGACTCCAGAAGGCCAGGGCCCCGCCAGGCGGGCATGCCTCCCCTACCCCCTTAGCCAGAAGGGCAGATTTGGGGCTCGGAGGAAGAGGGGGCAGCCTCGGTCACACCCTTCCTGCAACGATAGGAAAGAGCCATTCCCAGATCTGGGAAGGATGCTGGGAAGTGAAGCTAGTCAGGCCTGGGGGCGTGGGGTGGGAGGGGCAGGGCAGGTGACCCTGCTCATGCGGGTGGCCCATGCCTGTAATCCCAGTACTTGGGAGGCTAAGACAGGAGGATCTCAGGTTTGAGGCCTGCCTCAGCAACTCACTGAGACCCTGTTTCAAAACCTTTTTATTTTGCCATGCTGGAGGTGGGACCCAGGACCTTGGGCATGCTAGGCAGGCACTCTACCCCAGCTCTTCTCTGGTGCTTTAATGAGGGACCAGGAGGGGCAGCCCGAGAGTGGGGGAGAACCGAGGTGGGGCACGGTGACTATCCCCACCCAGGGGTGGGGCTCCTGTGCCCCGCCCCACCTGCTCTGCCTATATCCCAGGCCCACAGGGTCCTCCACAGTGGCTGTGGCGATGGCACTGCAGGTGGGTGAGCCCTGGGCCCAGGGGGAGGAGGAAGAAGGGAGCAGGACCCTGGTTGCTCTGCACAGGGCTGGGGTGCTGGCTCCCCGCTGACCAGACCTGGGGCAGGGGTCCCCAGGAGGAACTGTTCAGAAGGACGGGGTCCTGGCCAAGGCCAGGTGCTAGGGATGGGCGGCACTGGTGGGGGTCTCCAGGACAAGCAGGATGCTGGGAGGGGAGAGAGGAGGCTGCAGCAGCCCTGTGGGGCTCTACCCCCATCTTCTGCCTTTAGTTTGAAGCCTTCTGTGCGGGGGGCCTGGCCCCTGGCTGGAGCCTGATGGTCCAGGGACAGGCTGACTCTGGAGAGGACAGGTAAGGCTCAAGCCTTCCCTCCTCGGCCTCAGGTGGGGGCGGGATGCACGCCTGCCGCCTGTCCTCACGACCCCACAATGTCTCCAGGTTCGAGATCAACTTCTTGTCGGAGGCTGGGGACATCGCCTTCCACATCAAGCCCCGGTTCTCCAGTGCCACCATGGTGGGCAACACCTTCCAGGGTGGCCGCTGGGGCCAGGAGGAGGTGTCCAGCGTCTTCCCACTGGCCCTGGGGGAGCCCTTTGAGGTGACCGGGGGCCTGGGTGGGGAAGGAGGGGAGGCCCATGCTATCTCTGGGCACTGTCTTTGACCTGTCCACAACCTACCCCACTGCCCTGGCACAACTGGGCACAACTGGGCTGTGGACAGACGGGGCGGGAGGGCTGGTCACAAGAGCCCTTCTCCAGGAGGTGGCATTAAAGCTGGGGCCAGGAAGGGGAAACCTGGTAGGGGGCGGCAGGCACCAGAGGTCTCATCTGATGGCTAACAAAATGAGAGCTCAGAAAGGTCAAGTCACTCAGCTCCAGGGTGCCCAGCAAAATATAGAGTACGACAGGTCCAGGAACAGTGGCACACGCCTACAATCCCAGCGACTTGGGAAGCTGAAGCAGGAAGACCCCAAGTTTAAGGCCAACCGAGGCAACTTAGCCAGTCCTTGTCTCAAAATAAAAAGGGTTTGGGGTGTAAGTGCCCAGAGACAGCCCATGGGCTGAGGAGCGGGGGTCAGGAGGACAATGAGAAGGGGACTCATGGCGGGTGTTTCCAAGTCTATGAGCCAGTGCTGCAGTCTCGCTGCTGGGTCTGGGGGTGTCTCCCAGGCCTCAGTTTCCCCACCTATGCAATAGGAAGCTCAAGACCCTGCAGCAGGGGCTGAGAGTCCCTTTCCTGCCTGCACAGGTGGAGGTCAGCTCCGACACAGAGCACTTCCACGTGTATGCCCAGGAGCACAAGGTTCTGCAGTTCCCGCACCGCCAGAGGCCGCTGGCCGCCATCACCAGGGTGCGTGTGCTGAGTGACCGCCGCCTGGCCCAGGTGGAGCTGGCCAAGCGGAGCCTGAGCTGGGGGTAAGGACCCGGCCAGCACCCTTCCCCCGGGCCCTCTCCTGCTGGGCAGGGACTGTGGGCTTGGTCATCCTGTCCCATCCCTCTGGCCACAGGGAGCAGGTCAGCTGTCCACATCCTGTCCCAAGGCTGTGTCGGGAGGGCGGGGCTGAGGCTTGTATTTGATCCTTGCAGGGACGAGGGCCATTGAGCTACACCTGTGGCCCCAGGAGCAGCCTTAGCCGGTTGTCCCTTGTCCAGGTGCCAGAAGCCCCACCCCGGCGGCCTGTGGTTCAATGTGTCCCCCAGCTCCACCTTTCAATAAAATGTGAGCAGGCTGCAAGTGCTTGGCTGCTTGGGGGGTGGGGACATGTTGGGGAAACACACAGCTCTAGACTCACCCTGCCCCCATCCTTGTCCTCCCGACACTGAGGGCTTGGGTGGGGCTGGGATGCACATAGGCCTCTGATGCCCAGGGGACAGACCCTGCCGCTGGGGAGGGGTCTCGAGTGACGTCAATGTCGGGAGGGCTCCTGGCCAGGCCAGAAGGTCCCAGCACGATGCAGGCCTGAGCTCGCAAGGGCTGCTGGTCCCTCTGGGCTCCATCCCGGGGCAGGTGGGAGGACGCATGGCCCTGGGGTCGGCTGAGGCCCAGCTGGCTCAGTCCCCCCCAGTCCTAGACGGCACCCTGGAGGCCCCAAGCTTCCTCCTCCCCCTCCTTCCCGTCAGGGCTTTTCCTGTTTCCTCTCATCCCACCTGGAAGGGAGACGTGCGCCCGTCCCTGTCGCCTTCTATGTGTGTGTGGGAGCCCGGGAGGGGTGAAGGAGAGGACACCTGAGGCCCCCACCAGGGGATTTGAGCCCAGCCACGCCTGGCTCTGCCCTGCGTGTGCATGGCCTCCACAAGCCCCTTTTTCTCCCCCAGCCACTATGCCCAGCCCGATTGTGTTAATAATTTTAATATGACTTACTAACAATGGCCATCTCTTCATCTTTTGTGTGTGTGTGTGTGGTACTGGGGAATTCTACCTCCGAGCTACACCCCCAGCCCTATTTTTTTATTATTTATTTTGAAACAGGGTCTCACTAAGTTGCAGAATGCCTCATTAGGTAGCTGAGGCTGGCCACAAACCCAAATCCTCCAGTCTCAGCCTCCCAAGTACTGGGGTTACAATCGTGCGCCACCACGCCCGGCTCCATCTATTCATCTATCAATATCTATTCTGTATCTATCTATCATCTATGTCTATCTATAACCAGTCTATATATATAATCTACATCTATTTTCTACCTATCATCTAGCTAGCTAGCTATCTACCTATCTCTATCTATCATCTGTCTACATCAACTGTTGGGTGTGTGGTGGCTCACACCTGTAATTCCAGCTACTCAGGAGGCTGAGACAGGAGGATGCCAGGTTCGAGGCCAGCCTGGGCAATTTAGCCAGACCCTATTTCAAAATAAAAAATCAAAGGGCTGGGGTGCAGCTCAGAGGTTGAATGCCCCCAAGTTCAATCTCCAGCACCAAAACAAATAAACAAACAAAAAACAAAACAAAAAAAACATGCAAGCCAGCATTTAAGCCAGGTACAATGGCACACATCTGTAATCACAGTACTTGGGAGGCTGAGATAGGAGGATTGCAGCAACTTAGCAAGACCCTGTTTCAAAATAAAACAATAAAACTGGGCTGAGGGCCGGGCATGGTGGTGCACGCTTGTAATCCCAGTACTTGGGAGGCTGAGACGGGAGGATCTGAGTTCTCAGCCAGCCTCAGCTACTTAGTGAGGCCCTCTGCAACTTAGTGAGACCCTGTTTCAAAATAAAGAATAAAAGATAGGGCAGGGGTGTAGCTCAGAGGTAGAATGCCCCTGGGTTCAATCCCCAGTACCACACACACACACAAAAATTAGACTGGGGGTGTTTTTTGGAGGTAGAACACCCGTGAGTTCAATCCCCAGGACCACACACACAAAAAATAAATAAATAAAAAGGACTGGGGGGTATAGTTCAGAGATTGAATACCACTGAGTTCCATTTCTAATACCAAAAAAAAAGCATTTAGCTGGGGCAGGAGAGCAGAGAAGGCGGGCCCTGGCCTTGGGAGGGGCAGCCTGGTTTGAGTGGCAGCTCTGCCCTCCTGTGAGGCCCCCGTGCTCACGGGAAGCAGCTCAAACGCCTTAATTCAGGTGAAGTGCTTGGAGCCATGGCCCTTGTGATGTCACTACTGTGCTCCACCCCCAAACACTTTGCCCCCTCCCCACAGTCTCACAGATGGGGAAACTGAGGCTGGGGTAGAACAGGAAGTCAGCAGTGACCCAGCCAATGTCACAGAGCGGGGAGGGTCCCGCAGCCCTCCAGGGCAGGAAGCAAATGGAGTGACAGCTAGGCAGGGCCGACTAGCACAGGCTCCAACGCACCCCACCCCCACCCCCAGGTGAGACAATGGCGCCCGGACTCCAGCTGGGGGGCTTCCTTCCTGTCTCCAGTCACTTCCCTGCCAGTGTCCCTGCCCAAAGACCGGGAGCCCCTTCCTACCACCTAGTGGGAGCCTTTGTGTCAACCTGGAGGGGCTGGGCCTGGGGAAGGGCCGACACCCACAGGGGCCGCGGTCTGTGGCCATGCCTGGCTGTCCCTGCTCCTGCTGACCGGCCCTTGCCTCACACCCGGAGCTGGTGCTCCGTTTCTGGACCTCAGTTTCCCTGAAGATACTCCCCTCCCGCTCCCTGTGAAGCTCTGCTTCCTCTGCCAGATGCAAGCGAGGGAGGAGGAGCAGGAGGCTATGCCAGGCTCTTTTCTTGTTGGGGAGTGATCGGGCCTGGGGACCCGGTCACTTGTTGGGGAGTGACCAAGGACTCAGCAAGGCATGAAGTCAACAACTCTTTCACAGATGCAGAAACAGGATCGGAGAGGTTAAAAGGCTCTCCCAGTTGCTCAGCAAATGGAAAATGGAGTTGGCCAAAACGTCCAGGTCTAGCCAGGCGTGGTGGCGAACACTTGTAATTCCAGTACTTGGGAGGCTGAGACAGGAGGATCTCAGATTTGCAGCTAGCCTCAGCAACTTAGGTCCTGTGCAATTTAATAAGACTCTGTTTCAAAGTTAAAAAATAAAATAGGGCTGGGGGTGTAGCTTAGAGGTAGAATGCTCCTGGGCTCAATCCCCAGTACCACAACAAAACAAACACACACACACAAACAAAAAAAACCCCAAACAGTCCAGGTCTGACAGACTTGTGACTCACACAGTGTATGTGCACAAATGCTCACACGCATGCGCCAGCCCACACCTGTCCCTAGACCACTGGCCCCAGTCAGCTCTTCTGCCTGCTCCAGGTTGGAAGCAAAGTGGCCCCAGACCCCTGAGGCATCTGGGGTCCTCAGTCTCTCCATCTGCAAAATGTGGTTCAGGGAGTTAGGATCCCAAAGCGTCCTGCTGCAGGAGCTGCATACCCTTGCTATCACACCTGCCATGGCTCCCACTGTCCTCAGGACACAGCTGGGTTCCTGCCTGATCTGACCCAGCCAATGTCACCCAACTGGCTTGTAACCACACCCCAGCTCTGCATGGCTGGCTGTGCCCCAAGCAGCTCATTCTTTTATCTGACCTCAGCTTGGGGACACCTCCTCTGGGAAGCCCTCCTTGGCCTCCAGCTGAGCTCTGGCCACTCTCATGTCCCACTGCCTCGCCTGGGGTCTAGGGCCAGGTCCTACCCCAGCCCCAGCTCCAGCCCTATCTCTCCCAGAGCACATGGAGCTCTGGAAATGTTTGCTGAATGAATGAGAAAATAGATGAATGATTTACTTGGGGGAAAATCACTTAGAGCCTGAACAAGTTGGAGTGCTCCTGCCTCCAGGGGCATGGAACACTAAAGGCAGTTAATGCAGCCCCCGCCCCTGAAAAAACCCAGCTCCTGAGCTTGAGAGCTGAGAAGGTTCCTATGCCTTCCCACCACATGGCTGCTGTCCCTCCCCTTGCTCAGGCCCCTCCTGTCCATCCCTAGGAGCCCCCCCCCCGCTCTGCCCCAGGGCCTTTGCACGGAGCTTCCTACACACTCTTCACAGCTCTTGACCTGGCTGGCTCCTCCTCATCAATCCGGCTTCTCCCCTAGGTGTCTCCTCTGCAGAGAGACCTTCTCTTGCACCCCTGGAGTGGTTCAGTCTCCATCATTGCAGCCTTTCTTCCCTTTGTCCCAAGTAGTGGATCCAGCTTTTGGACTTAGCTGCTCACAGGCTTGCCTGCTGTGTCTCCCGCCAGACGACAGCTGCTCCCAGCTGTCTGCTCCCCACCGGAGCCCTGCACCGGAGCAGGCCTGGCACACCAGGCACCGGTAAATACAGGCCAAATTAATGAAGAAATGGAATCAGGTCCCATTTGTATTTTGTTGTTGTTGTTGTTTTGGTGCTGGGGACTGAACCCAGGGGCACTCTAGTGTCAAGCTACACTGCCAGCCCCTTTTATTTCCAAACAATGTCTTGCTAAGTTGCCCAGGTTGGCCTAGCACCTGCGATCCTCCTCTCAGCCTCCCAAGTATCGTGTGTGCCGCTATACTTTCTGTTTTAAACATCAGTCGCTATGGTGAGACCTTCCGAGGTGGCCTCTGTGAGATCTCCAAACCACTTTTCGCCTATTTGGCCTCTGCTCTGGCCATCCCTCCCCACCAGGCCAGGGGTTATTGGTACCAGGGTGGGGAAAGCCCTCCGGTGCTTCCTCCCTAAATTCCAGCCCCTTCCCAGGGTCTCTGGGCCCCTGCGGGCGACAGACTGTCCAGCAGAGGGCGCTCCAGACACAGGCCCCGCGTCTGTGCAGCAAAGACCCACTTCGGGCACCTGGACAGGGTGGGGTCCACATTCCTGGGCCTGGGATGTGTGTCCCAGGCCGAGGCCAGAGACTGAGGAGCACCAGGGAGGGAGCCAAAGGCCTAGCACTCGCAGCATTGGCTGCTGTACCTGTCCTCTTGCTACGGGAGCCAGGGCCTGGCGCCCAGTGGGATGATGGAGGCACCATGTGGTCTCTCTGGGCCTCAGGCTCCTCTTCTGTGAAATGGGACCTCTGTGAGGAGGGGAGTGGACAGTGCCCAGCAGGTGCAGGAAGATGTGGTCCTTGCACGTGCCCGGCCTCCCTCCCCACCCCGCCAGCCACAGGCCACAGGTCAGGCCCCGCTGCTTCCTCTCAGGCCTATGATGCTGTTTGCAGTCTCCCCTGGCATGGCGGAGAGGCCCCCACACCCCAGCGCAGCCCAGCCCAGAGTTCCTGCTCCAGGCTCCTTTTATGGCCGCTGTTCATGCAGGAGTGGCGAGGAGCTCCCTGCAGCCCAGGCAGCCTGAGCTCAGCACCACCCAGGCAGAGCCACGGATGTGGTGCCCCTCTGCTTGGAGTAGAAGGTGGACTTGGGCCAGGAATCATGACACACGCCTGTCATCCTAGTACTTGGGAGGCTGAGACAGGAGGATCCCAGGTTTGAGGCCAGCCTCAGCAATGTGGTGAGGCTCTCAGCAACTTAGTGAGGCCCTGTTTCAAAAAATAAAATTAAAAGGGCTGGCTGAGGGTACAGCCTGGAGCTAGATGCTCCCTGGGTTCAATCCCCAGTGCCACCAAAATAAATAAATAAATAAATAAGCCAGCACGATGGCATACGCTTGTAATCCCAATACGTGGGAGGCTGAGACAAGAGGATCACAGGTTCCAGGCCAGCCTCAGCAAGTAGTGAGAGTCTCAGCAACCTAGAAAGACCCTGTTTCAAATTCTACCTCAGAAGTAGAATGCCCCTGGGTTCAATTCCCAGTACCAAATAAAATAAAATGGATTTGGGGTGTAAGTTGAAGGTAAAATACCTCTGGGTTCAATCCCCAGCATAAAAAAACAAAAACAAAAACAAAAAAGGGGGGGCCAGGCGTGGTGGCGCATGCTTGTAATCCCAGTACTTGGGAGGCTGAGACAGGAGGATCCAGGTTCGTGGCTAGCTTCAGCTACTTAGTGAGGCCCTCTGCAACTTAGTGAGACCCTGTTTCGAAATAAAGAATAAAAAATAGGGCTGGTGGTGTAGCTCAGAGGTAGAATGCCCCTGGGTTCAATCTCCAGTACTGAAAACGACAACAAAAAATGTGGACTTGGGTGGCAAACTCACCATTGTGAATCCCCAGACATCTCCTACAGGGAGGGGGTGACCCCTGGACTCAGTGGGTGTCTATGGCCAGAGGTCTCATGCTGGGAATCTCCTGCAGGGGAGTGAGGCAGGGTGGGGTGGGGGTGAGGGGCAGTCAAGGCTTGAAACAACTTAGGTGTCCATGAGGAGGCGTCTGGTCCAGGCAGCCTCCTCTGCAGATGTTCAGAGACAAGGCTGGTCACTAAAGACATGCTGCCCAGTGAAAGGGCAGGGAGGGCCTGCGGAGCCCTGTTCCCTGGAGCGGGCGGGGCTCCCCAGAGGAGCAAGAGGAGACAAACACTTGACTCCAGGGTCTGTCTCTGCAAGGATTTGGAAACCGGGTCGCAGGGACGGCTTTGAGGCAGGGGACTGAGACCTGGGGGCTTGGTAGGCTGCAGTGCAATGTTTAAAGATGTATTCTTGCCAGGCGTGGTGGCACACACCTGTAATCCCAGTACTTAGGAGGCTGAGACAGGAGGATGGCGGGTTCGAGGCCAGCCTCAGCTACTTAGTGAGGCACTTTGCAACTTAGTGAGACCCTGTTTCAAAATAAAGAATAAAAAATCGGGCTGGGGATGGTGCTCAGAGGTAGAATGCCTCTGAGTTCAATCCCCAGTACCATAAATAAATAAATAAATAAATAAATAAATAAATAAATAAATAAATAAATAAATACAAAAAGGCTGGGGGTGCAGCTCAGAGGTAGAATTCCCAGTTCCATATAAACATACAAAAGTTTACTATGGCCAGGTTCGATGGCACACTCTAGTAATCCCAGATGAGTGGGAGGTTGAAGCAGGAGGATCCCAAGTTTGAGGCCAGATTGGGCAATTTAGCTAGACCCTGTTCAAATAAAATGTTTTTAAAAGGGATGGGATGTAGCACAGTGGTAGAGTGCCCCTGGATTCAATCCCTAGTACCACAAGAAGAGAGAGAGAGAGAGAGAGAGGGAGGGAGGGAGAAAGAGAGAGAGAGAGAGAGAGAGAGAGAGAGAGAGAGAGAGAGAGGTGCATTTTGAAAAAGAAATCATGAGGACAGTGGTTGCTGGGCGGGAGGTGTCCCAGGGCAAGGAAGGCATGGAGTTGCTGGGGTGGCTGGAGCAGCTCTGAGGACTTGGTGGTGGATGCACGACTCTGTTTTTGCCCAAACCCACTGAACTGCACACTACAAAGAATGATCTTTGCTGTTGCAAATTTAAAAAAAAAATTAGCCAGGATGTCAGGGGAACCCAGGAAGGAATGCAGTTGGTGACAACGGATGCTAATTGAATTACAAATGTCTGACACCACTCAGTGAAAGGGGAAGGGAGAAAGGGGCTGATCTGAGCGAGTTTGGACAACACTATTTTGTCCAGAGACTCTAAGGCTGTGGACAAAAACAACTATGTATAAACACTGGCCTCTCGTGGGTGAGTTTGCTTCCCACCGCAGTGCCGGGTAGCCCGTCTGAAATCACAGATACTAGGACCAAACAAGCCAGTGAATGGGTTGTCGTTGCTGGGAGCCAGGCGTCTCCCTGTCAGAGGAAGAAGGGGAAAATCCGCACAGACTAACAAACGGCTGAGACAAAGGGATCTCCACACACAAAAGAACGAGGCTGGACCCTTGCCGTACACCACACACAGGAATGAACTCGAAACGGATCCAAGCCCTAGATGTAGGAGCTAAAACGTTAACTCTCCAGTAACATAAGGGAAAAGCTTCCCGGCCCTGGGTTTGGCGATGATTTCATGCAAATGATGCCAAATGTACAGGCAGCAGAAGAAAAACTAGATAAGTTGGATTTCATCAAAACTAGAAACTTTTGTGGATCAAAGGACACTATCAAGCCAGGCATGGTAGCGCACATCTGTAATCCCAGTACTTGGTAGGCTGAGACAGGAGGATTGCAGGTTCGAAGACAGCCTCCACAATTTAGCAAGAACTTCAGCAATTTAGTGACACCCTGTTTCAAAATTAAAAAAAAAAAAAAAAAAAAAAAAAAAAAGCTGGAGTATAGCTTGGAGGTAGAATATCCCTGAGTTCAACCCCTAGTAAAAAAAAAAAAAAAAAAAAAAAGGGATTCTATTAGGAGAGTGAAAGTCACCCTCTGAATGGGAGAGAATATTTGCAAACCATCTATCTGAGACTAATATACTGGATATATAAAGAACACTCCTAACTCAACAACAACCCAAAACAGCCTGATTTAAAAGTGGATGAAAAGCCGGGCGTGATGGTGCACACTTGTAATCCCAGTATTTGGGAGGCTGAGACCGGAGGATCCGTGTTTTTGGCCAGCCTCAGCTACTTAGTGAGGCCCTCCTCAACTTAGTGAGACCCTGTTTCAAAATAAAGAATAAAAAACAGGGCTGGGGGTGTAGCTCGGAGGTAGAATGCCCCTGGGTTCAATCCCCAGTACCGCAAAAAAAAAAAAAAAAAAAAAAAAGAATGCCCCTGGGTTCAATTCCCAATACCAAAAAAAAAGTGAATGAAAGAGCTGGGCATGGTGGTGTATGCTTGTAATCCCAGTATTAGGAGGCTGAGACAGGAGGATCACAAGTTCAAAGCCAGCCTCAGCAATTTAGTGAAGCTATCCACAACTTAGTGAGACCCTGTTTCAAAATAAAAAATAAAATAGGGCTGGGGATATAGCTCAGAGGTAGAATGCCCCTGGGTTCAATCCCCAGCACCACAAAAAGAAATAAACAAAAATGAGCCGGGCGTGGTGGCGCACGCTTGTAATCCCAGCATTCGGGAGACTGAGACCGGAGGCTCCGGGTTTTCGGCCAGCCTCAGCTACCTAGTGAGGCACTCTGCAACTTAGTGAGACTCGGTTTCAAAATAAAGAATAAAAAATAGGGCTCGGGGTATAGCTTGGAGGTAGAATGCCCCTGAGTTCAATCCCCAGTACCGCAAAAAAAAAAAAAAAAAAAAAAAAAAAAAAAAAAAGAAAAAAAATTTTTAAATTAATTTTTTTTAATTTTTTTTTTTTTTTTTTTTTTTTTTTTTTTTTTTTTTTTTTTGCGGTACTGGGGATTGAACTCAGGGGCATTCTACCTCCGAGCTACACCCCCAGCCCCATTTTTTATTCTTTATTTTGAAACAGGGTCTCACTAAATTGTGAAATGCCTCACTAGGTAGCTGAGGCTGGCTGCGAACCTGGATCCTCCGGTCTCAGCCTCCCAAATGCTGGGATTACAAGCGTGCGCCACCATGCCCAGCGTGTTTCAACTTTTAATATCTTATGATGCTTTAACATCTCGGGGCCTTGTGGACTGGGGACGCATTTCCTCTTGGCTTTGCTAATCCCTAGAGACAGCAAGTGACTTACCTATGGGCACATTTGTGTTGTGGGAACCCACCAATCTAGGCTGTAACAGCCCCAGTCAGGAACACCATCCTGACCCCTGAAATCACTCAGGGCCAGGGTACCAGACACTCAGAGCCGCCCTCACGGTACGGAGCCTGCTGGAAGGACCACAACCTCCAACGCCAGCCGCCTGGGCTGCTCCCTGCCTTGCTCTTCCTTCCCAGGAAAACCACAAAGGGTTTTGCCAAGTGTGTGTTCGCCTCGCTCCCTCTGTCCCCACAGACAACTGGGGCTTCGCTGTGTAGCACTGATGGCATGACCTTTATTCTCGGGAGCTGTAAGTGACAGTCTATCTTTGTGTGTGTGTGTGTGTGTGTGTGTGTGTGTGTGTGTGTGTGTGTGTGTGCTGGGGATTGAGCCCAGGGGCATTCTACCTCCTGGGTCCACCCCCAGCCCTTTCTTTTTTTGTGGGGGGATTGAACCTAGGTGAGATTTTACCTCTGAGCCATACTCCCAACCCCATTTTATTCTTTTTTTTTTTTTTGCGGTACTGGGGATTGAACCCAGGAGCATTCTACCTCCAAGCTACACCCCCAGTCCTATTTTTTATTCTTTATTTTGAAACAGGGTCTCACTGTTTCAAAATAAAGTCTCACCCCGATCCTCCTGTGTCAGCCTCCCAAGAACTGGCCATTTTATTCTTTTGAAGCAGAGTCTCAGTCAGTTGCTAAGGATCTCCCTAAGTTGCTGAGACTGACCTCAAACCTGAGATCCTCCTGTCTCAGTCTCCCAAATCTCCCATGATGGCATGCACCATCATGTCCAGAAACCTAGGCCTTTTTCCTTTCTTTCTTTCTTTTTATTTTATTTTATTTTTTGCAGTACTAGGGATTGAACTCAGGGGCATTCTACCTCTGAGCTACACCTCCAGTCCTATTTTTTATTCTATATTTTGAAACAGGGTCTCATTAAGTTGCAGAAGGCCTTACTAAGTAGTTGAGGCTGGCAGCGAACCCAGATCCTCCAGTCTGAGCCTCCTAAGTACTGGGATTACAAGCATGTGCCACCATGCCTGGCTTATTTTTTATTCTGAAATAGGGTCTCACTAAGTTGCTGAGGGTCTCACTGAGTTGCTGAGGCTGGCCTTGATCTGCCTCCCTTGACCAGGCTGCAGCAGCCACAGTTGGGAACACTATTCTGTGTATGTGCCAGCACGCTCAGCTGCAAACTGTTTTTGCATGTGTGTGTGTGGCACTGGGGGTTGAACGCAGGGACATTCTACCTGTGAGCTATTATTTTTATTTTGAAACAGGTTCTCACTAGGTTGATGAGAGTCTCACTACTTGCTGAGTCTGACCTTGAACCAGCCATCCTCCTGTCTCAGCCTCCCGAGTACTAGGATTACAAGCATGTGTGTGTCACCTATCTATCTTTCTTCCTCCTCCTCCTC
>PVLC010015818.1:0-13507 GCA_004027655.1 Graphiurus murinus
TTTTTTTTTTTTTTTTTTTTTTTTTTTTTTGCGGTACTGGGGATTGAACTCAGAGGCATTCTACCTTCGAGCTACACCCCCAGCCCTATTTTTTACTCTTTATTTCGAAACCGGGTCTCACTAAGTTGCGGAGTGCCTCACTAGGTAGCTGAGGCTGGCCGCGAACCCGGATCCTCCGGTCTCAGCCTCCCCAATGCTGGGATTACAAGCGTGCGCCACCACGCCCGGCTTCCTATTTTTTATTCTTTATTTTGAAACAGGGTCTCACTAAGTCGCAGAGGGCCTCACTAGGTAGCTGAGGCTGGCTGCGAACCAGGATCCTCCGGTCTCAGCCTCCCAAATGCTGGGATTACAAGCGCACGCCATCACGCCCGGCTTACTGCCATATATTATTATCATTAGTGTGTGTGTGTGTGTGTGTGGTGCTGGGAATTAAATCTAGGGGGATTATACCACTGAGATACACCCATAGCCTCATTTTACCTTCTACTGTTGAGTCTTGCTAAATTATCATGTGCTGGCCTTGGACCTGAAGAGTCTCCTGTCTCAGCCTCCCACATAACTGGAATTACGGGTGTGTGCCAATGTGCCCAGCTAAACTTGTGTTTTTCTAAGCTTGTAACTGCCATGATTATTTTGGTAAAATGATAGAATATAGACGGATTATTATTTAAAAATTAAAATTCTAGCCAGGTCATGTGGCACACACCTGTAACCTCAGTACTTAGAAGGCTGAGACAGGTCAGGCATGGTGGTGCATGCTTGTAATCCCAGTAACTTGGGAGGCTGAGACAGGAGGATCACAGGTTTGGGGCCAGCCTCAGCAACTTGTGAGGCACTCTGCAACTTAGTGAGACCTTGTTTCAAAATAAAGAATAAAAAATAGGACTGGGAGTGTAGCTCGGAGGTAGAATGCCCCTGGGTTCAATACCCAGTACTGGGGGGGGGAAAAAAAAAAAAAAAAGAAGGCTGAGACAGAAGGATTACAGGTTCAAGACAAGCCTTAGCAATGTAGCAAAAATCTCATCAATCTAGCGAGAGTCTTGTTTCAAAACTAACCTAGCTGGGCATGATGATGCACACCTGTAACCTTAGCACTTGGGAGGCTGAAATAGGAGGATCACAAGTTCGAGGCTAACCTTAACAACTTAGCAAGAACTGGTTTCCAAATTTTAAAAAAAGGGCTGGAGGTGTAGTCAGAGGTAGAATGACCCTGGGATTCAATCCCCAGTTATTTCTCCTGCCAACACACAATAGAAACCTAAAAAGGGTAGGTGGTATAGCTCAGAGGTAGAATGCCCACCCATAGTGCCACTATAAATAAATAAATAAATAAGTAAATAAATAAATAAATAAATAAAATTCCTAACTGGGTGTGTTGGCACATGCCTATAATCTCCATGACTTGAGAAGCTGGTGCAAGAGGATTACATGCTCAAACCAGCCTCAGCAACTTAGTGATTCCCTGTCTGAAAAGAAAAAAGTAAAAAGGGTTGGGGATGTAGCTCAGTGGTACAACTCCCCTGGGTTCAATCTCTAGTACCGTAAAAATAAAAAGTTGAATTTCTCCCTGACAAAACTTTGACTAGTCTCTTAGCTACAGCTGACTTTCCTAGGAAGTCATTTTTATTTACCCTTTCAAAGAGTCACACAGGTTCTCTGGATTTTTAACCCAAATTTACTATTTAATAATCATGATGTCCAGAGTAAATAATTTTCTTCTATTGACTTACCTTTCCCATCTACAAAAATGAAAATGACCTATACAATTTCCGTGAGCTCCTCCAGCTCTCATCTTTAAAGATCTGCCACTCTCATGTATACTCTTCATTCTGTTAAATCCCCTTCTTCCTTAACTGCTAGCCTCCACTCTTTCATATACCACTTCTCTCATTCTAAATGTCTTTTTTGTGTGGTACTGGGGATGGAACCCAGGGGTTTTCTACCTCCAGGCTACACTCCCAGACCTATTTTTTTATTTGGAAACAGGGTCTTGCTAAGTTGCTGAGAGCCTCACTAAGTTGCTGAGGTTGGCTTCACATCTGTGATCCTAAACCAGGCCTGGTGGCGCACGCACGCTTGTAATCCCAGCATTCGGGAGGCTGAGACCGGAGAATCCGAGTTCGCGGCCAGCCTCAGCTACCTAGTGAGGCACTCCGCAACTTAGTGAGACTCGGTTTCAAAATAAAGAATAAAAAATAGGGCTGGGGGTATAGCTCGGAGGTAGAATGCCCCTGAGTTCAATCCCCAGTACCACAAAAAAAAAAAAAAAATCTGTGATCCTCCTGTCTCAGCCTCTCAAGTACTGGGATCAGAATCATGCACCACCACACCCAGATTTTTAAATGTCTTACCTCAGCCAAACATGGTGGTGCACACCTGTAATGCCTCTGGGTTCAATCCCCAGTACTATAAACAGATACATTAGATAGATAGATAGATAGATAGATAAAATAAATGTCTTACCTCTTTGAGTTTTTCATCACAAAGATCCAGCATAGATTGAGAGATCTGGGTCAATGAGTGCTTTGGCCCTACAAGAAGAGCAATAAGAGATGAGATCATTAAAACTGGGAAGTAGTCTGGGCATGGTGTTGCACGCCTGTAATCCCAGTACTTGGTAGCTGCCAACACTTCTCCATCCTTTTAACACATTTATTTAAGAACCTACTATGTGCCGTGCACCAGCCTAGCTGCTGAGTTAGACAGATACACCAGTCTAATCTCCGTTTTTCAGTGCCGAAGAGGTACATGATATGAATGATTAATTTAACTCTCTGTTTATCTACTCATGGTAGTATTACTGCTGCATTTTGTGTGTGTGTGTGTGTGTGTGTGTGTGTGTGTGTGTGAGAGAGAGAGAGAGAGAAAGAGAGAGAGACACACACACACACACACATACACACACACTGGGGACTGAAAAAAACAATTTTTGTTTATCTACTCATGGTAGTATTACTGCTGCACTGTGTTTGTGTGTGTGTGTTACACATCACATACTGGGGATTGAAGAAAAACAGGACTCCGAGTTACACTCCCAGTCCTGTTTTTTTTTTTTCCAAACATGGTCTTGCTAGGTCAATGAGTCTCACTATTTGCTGAGGCTGTCCTTGAACCTGTGATCCTCCTGGCTCAGTCTCCCAAGTACTGGGATTACAAGTATGCACCACCACGCCTGGCTTCTACTTACTATTCCTGGGTATCTTTCCAAAGAGACTGAAATCAGAGAATCATAGTAATATGTGCATATCCATATTTAAAGACGTACAACTCACAGTAGCCAAATTATGGAACCAACTGAGGTGTCTGTCCATCAACAGATGAATGGATTACAAAATTATGGGGATATACACACAATGAAATTCTACTCAGCAATAAAGAACAAAATCTCATTTGCAGGAAAATAGATAAACCTAGAGAACATTATGTTAAGTGAGATTATCCAGTCATAAAGTGAAAATGTCTTTTTTTCATATGCAGAAGCTAGAGAGTAATCGGGATACCAGAGGTAATTCAGATAATGGAGAAGAAACTTCACTGGAGCCAGGGAGGTAGTCTAGGGGAAGAGGGGAGAGGGAGGATCAATGAGGGAATTACTTCCATCAACATTATGTACATATATGAGAATACCAATGTATTCTGTATGGGGAAGGGAGGAAAGGGGAGGGAGCCAGAGGGGAAGCCCATAAGTGCTATGTGCATGTATGTCACTATCAATATGATTTACATTATGATGTGAGATTATAATGTACCAATAAAAGTATTTTTTGTGTGGTACTGGGGATCAAACCCAGCCCTATTTTTTATTTTGAAATAGGGTCTCATTAGGTTGATGACAATCTCACTACTTGTTAAGGCTATTCTCAAACCCATGATCCTCCTGTCTCAGCCTCCCAAGTACTGGGATTACAGGCAGGCGCCACCATGCCAGGCCCAATAAAAGTATTTTAAAGAAAAGAAAATGATTCTATGGATAGGAAATGACTATTTAAAGATGGCTGAAGAAATCAATAGATAATTCATAAATTTTTCACACTTAGTAGGTACAATTTGTAATTGCAATTTATTTTTGCAGAACTCTTGGTTTGTAATGTTCTCAGAACACATGGACTAATCCAGTCTTTTGTTATAAAACAATTTCTATCACACATCAGATTATTACTTCAGTTTCCCTGAAATCCTTACCAGACTTCAGAAAATCTTTTAACTATCCCACCTACACTATTATCTCCTTATGGCTGAACTAACTTGCACTGATTATAGGGATAATTAAAACATTTTCAGCTGGGCGTGGTGGTGCATGCTTATAATCCCAGTACTTGGGAGGCTGAGACAGGAGGATCACAGGTTCATGACCAGCCTCAGCTACTTAAGTGAGGCCCTCTGGAACTTAGTGAGACCCTGTTTCAAAATAAAGAATAAAAATAGGGCTGGGGGTGTAGCTCGGAGGTAGAATGCCCCTGGGTTCAATCCCCAGTACTGCTAAAAAAAATTAAAACATTTTCATCTACCTTATAATTCTGGGTACTTTTTCTTTTGGTACTGAGGATTCAGCCCAGGGGCATTCTATCTCCGAGCTATACCCCTAGCACTATTTTCTTTCTTTCTTTTTTTTTTTTTCTGTGTGGTACCGGGGATTGATCCCAGGGGTATTCTACTGAGCTACACCCCTAGCCCTATTTTTTATTTTTATTTTGACAAGGTCTCTCTAGATTGATGAGAATCTCACTATTTGCTGAGACTGTCCTCAAACCTGTGATCCTTCCTGTCTCAGCCTTCCAAGTACTGGGATTACAAGCGTGCACAACCATGCCTGGCTCTTTTCCTATTTTGAATCAGGGTTTCACTAAATTGCTGACGCTGGATTGAAATCTGTAATCTTCCTGTCTCTGCCTCCCAAGTACTGGGATTACAAATGTGTACTACCACACCCAGCTCCTTTCAATATCCTTTCTAGGTTATCTTCCTCTGTCCGTGTTCTCTAGAGCCTCAATCCTATTTACAACTACTAATTAACTGAGCATTAATTTGGTTATTCATTCAACAAGTGGCTAAATGACCATCTATGACATATCCAATGATACAAATATACAGGAAAATGTCTAAGAGAGTTCCTATGAGAGTTCTTGAGTTAGTCAAAGTAAATAACTTGAAAATAAATCACTGAGAGACACAGTGTAAGTGCTTCAACTATCTATGGATGAAAGGATACAATATCTGGAAATATATATTCTAAACAAGATTGACCTTAGGCTGACAAATTGTTGAACTGGGTGAACAGATCCACTGAGGTTACTTTCCTCTTCTCTCCTCCTGTATATAGCTAACAATTTCTATAATAAAGTTTTAAAGAATTGAATATTAGTTTAAATATAAGAATGCACCAGATGTTATAAAATATAAAAAGGTTACACATAAAATATATCGTATGTTGTTTTATAACAATTAAATCTGCTTTTTGAGTTCGACATGGTGGCACACACCTGTAATTCCAGTATTGACAGGTTGAGTAAGGAGGATAATCCCAGGTTTGAGGACAGCCTCAGCAAGTAGTAAGACTCTCATCAACCTAACAAGACCCTGTTTTAAAAATAATATAGGGCTGTGGGTGTAACTCAGAGGTAGAATGCCCCTAGATTCAATCCCTAGTATCACAAAAAGAAATCTGCTTTTTGGAGAGTAAGGAATTCTTACTGTGACTCACATTTAAGCAGAATCTTTTAAGAAGTCCAACAGGTAAACAACAGGGAAGGCAGATGTTCCAGAGGAAAGAAGTGTGCAAAGACATGTAAGTAAGTAAAATTGTGGAAATATGCTATAATGCACTTTACCATTAGAATACATGTACATATGTAAGAAAAACTGAAAATCAACTTGGAAAGTCAGGAGGAATCACATTGCAAAAATCTCATATGCAATAGAAAATTGCTGAATATTTTAATGTGGAGAGTAATTTTTTTTGTTTCTTTCTTCTTTTGTGGTGCTTAAATGGAACCCACAATCTCATGTGTGTTGGGCAAGGATTCTATCACTAAGCTAAATTCTAAGCCTGAGAATAATTTTTTACATTTGATTTTTATTTTCAGTACTGGGGATTGAACCCAAGGGCATTCTACCTCTGAGCTACAACTCAGCTCTTATTTTTTGAAACAGGGTCTCACTAAGTTGTTGAGACTGGCCTCAAACCTGCAATTCTCCTGCCTCAGACTCTCAAGTACTGGATTACAGGCATGTGCTGCCACGCCCAGGACAAATTTGATTTTTAGAAAAAAGAAGTCACCTTGTCAACAGTGTGAAGAATTAAGACAAGAAACAGAAGGAAAGTTTGAAAGCTATTGCAAGAAGAAATAGATGACAAGAGCTTCAACTAAGATAACACCAATGAACAAAAAGAAAAGGTAATGTTCCAGAAAAATATAGAAGATAAAACTTAGCCGCAAGCCAGGAGTGGTGGTGCATGCTTTTAATCCCAGCATTTGGGAGGCTGAGACTGGAGGATCTGGGTTCGCAGTCAGCCTCAGCTACTTAGTGAGGCACTCCTCAACTTAGTGAGACCCTATTTCAAAATAAAGAATAAAAATAAGGCTGGGGGTGTAGCTCGAAGGTAGAATGCCCCTGGTTTCAATCCCCAGTACTGCAAAAAAAAAAAAAAACCAAACCAAAAAAAAAAAAGTTTAGCTGCAGTCAGGCATGGTGCTGAATGCCTGTAATCCCAGTACTTGGGAAGCTGAGACAGGAGGATAGCAGGTTCGAGGACAGCCTCGGCAAGTAGTGAGACTCTCATCAATCTAGTGAGACCCTGTTTCCAACCAAAAAAAATAAAAAATAAAACAGAGCCCAGAGGTAGAATGCCTGGGTTCTATCCCTAGGACCAATAAACAAACAAACACAAATAAATAAAAAAACTTAGCTGGGCATGGTGGTATACATGTATAATCCAAGTACTTGGGAGACTAAGATAGGAAGATGGCAGGTTTGAGGCCAGCCTTAGCAACTTAGCAAGATCTTGTTTCAAAATATAACATAAAATAAGTCTGGGGGTATGGTTCAGAGGTATAATGCCCCCAACATCTCCGGTACCACCAAAAAAAAAGGAAGAAGAAGGAGGAGGAGGAGGAGGAGGAGGCGGCGGCGGCGGCGGCGGCAGAGGAAGAAGAAGAAGAAGAAGAAGAAGAAGAGAAGAAGAAGAAGAACAACAACAACAACAAGGTAAAACTTAAGGGACTTTTGTATCTATAAGTACAGGAAAGAGGTTAGAGTTAATTAAGATTAAAATTTCTAGAATGCACAACTAGATCAAGGGTAATACTATTAATCTAAATAAGCAATTAACAAATTGTCAGAAGGGCAATGGAAAATGGACATGTCCAGCAGGCAATTGGAAGCAAGGACATAGAGCCCAAAAATGCAGTGTGGGCTGGGGATAGTGGCCCCAGTGGATATTGGTAGGCTGAAGTGGCTGAATGAAAAGGGTGGGAAGTAATTTTACTCCTGAAAAAGGGAACCTCAAGGAGGAAAAAGTGGATGATAGTGTCAAATGCACGGAAGTTCTAGAAAGATATTTCTAAGTACATACAAAGATTCTCATTGTCATTATGGAGATATGAATACCACTTCACACATGCTAGGATGGCTAGAATTAAAAAGACAGAGCCCAGTGTGGTGGTGCAGGCCTGTAATCCAGTACTTGTGAGCCTGGGATAGGAGGATTCCAGGTTAGAGGCCAACGTCAGTGACTTAGATCTCATTTCAAAATAAAAAATAAAATAGGGCTGGGGATGTGGCCTGGAGGTAGAATGCCCCTGAGTTCAATCCCCCGTGCCAAAAAATAAGTATTGACAGGGATGTGGAGAAATTGGAACTCTTATATAGTACAATGCTGGTCTGACTGTAAAATAAAGTAGCTACTCTGGGGGAACTGGAAAATAGTCTCACAGTTTTTCAGAAAGTTAAACGGAGAGTTTTGCATAGACACAGCAATTAAACTTCTAGCTCTATACCAAAGAGAAATGAAAACAAATGCCAACATAAGTTTGTACACAAATTTCACAGCTTCATTATTTGTACTAGATAAAATGTACAAACAACCCCAAATGTCCACTAACTGATGAAAAGATAAAGAAAACATGATATTGAGCCAGGCATGGTGGCACACACTTGTAATCCCAATACTTGGGAGGCTTAGACAGGAGGATCACAGGTTCTTAGCCAGCCTCAGTTATTTAAGTAAGGCCCTTCACAACCTAGTGAGACCCTGTTTCAAGATAAAGAATAAAAAATAGGGCTGGAGGTATAGCTCAGATGTAGAATGCCCCTGGGTTCAATCCCTAGTACCACAAAATAAAGAAAGAAAACATGAAAGCGTGATATTGTCTATAATGAAATATGTGATAATAAGAAATGAAGTACTGACATATGCTATGATATGGAGGTCACATGTTAAAATTGGCTATTTTATTTTTTGTAGTTGTACTTCCAAGCTGTATCCCTGACCTATTTTTTGTTTTGAAACAATGTCTCGCTAGGTTGATGGCTTTGCTAAGTTGCTGAGAAGGGTATTGAACCTGTGATCCACCTGTGTCAGCCTCCTAAGTACTGGGATTACAGGTGGGCACCACCACACCCAGCTGCCACTCTTCTTCTTACCTACACCTATGTCTTCCTCCTAGTACTCCCCATGCAACTGTTTTCTTTCAACACAGACTCCAAATTCTCCAAAGAATATAGTAAGAATTAAATAGTGGGAATAAAAAGAATATTAAGTAATAGGAAATGTACACTACCTGATTTTCATACCCACAAATGCACTAATATATTGCAGTACTTTCAGTCATTCCAATCTAGTCTGAATTTAGGACCAAGTAAGGGCTAAATGAGGATATGAAAGGTAACTTTTGTAGTCAAGGAACAAGTGATCCTTACCATTGTAGGTTGCACTATTTTTCACAATTAGCTCCAAATGCTCTCTAAACTCTTCCCGAGATGGGTAGAGGCGCTTGCGCACATTTTCACGGAGTGTTTGTAGGTCCATTGGTCGAGTGATGATTTTGTAGTAATCCTTTACAACTTTTGCATTGACCGGCGTGTGGAAGGGATATGTCTATGGAAATAAAGAGCCAGCACCAATTTGTAAAGACTACCCGGCCATCAACTCAAAGTAGTCTTCTTATTTTTTTGTTGTTTTGCAAGTACTGGGGGTTGAACCCAGGGTCATTCTACATGCTAGCTACACCCCTATTTTTTATTCTTTATTTTGAAATAAGGTTTCACTAAGTTGCAGAAGGCCTCACTAAGTAGCTGAGGCTGGCCACGAATCTGCTATCCTCCTGTCTCAGCCTCCCAAGTACTGGGATTATAAGCATGCACCACCACTCCTGGCTCAAAGTAGTCTTTTAAACTGAGTAGGTCAGCCGGGCGTGGTGGTGCACGCTTGTAATCCCAGCATTCGGGAGGCTGAGACCGGAGGATCCGGGTTCGCGGCCAGCCTCAGCTACCTAGTGAGGCACTCCGCAACTTAGTGAGACTCGGTTTCAAAATAAAAGAATAAAAAATAGGGCTGGGGGTATAGCTTGGAGGTAGAATGCCCCTGAGTTCAATTCCCAGTACTGCAAAAAAAAAAAAAAAAAGAACTGAGTAGGTCAGCTGGACCTGGTGGTGCACACTTGTAATCCCAGTATTTGGGCGGCTGAGACAGGAGGATTGCAGGTTCGAAGCTAGCCTCAGCAACTTTGTGAGGCCCTCTACAACTTAGTGAGACTCTGTTTCCAAATAAGAAATAAAATTAGGTTAGGGGTATAACTTGGAGGTAGAATGCCTCTGGGTTCAATTCCTAGTACCAAAGTAAGTGAATAAATAAACAAAGTAGGTCTATTTCCCCCCCCCCCCTCTCTTTTTGGTGGTAGTGGGGATTGAATTCAGAGGCGAGCTACCTCTGAGCTACACCCCTAGCCCTATTTCATTTATTTATTTATTTACTTATTTATTTGCGGTACTGGGGATTGAACTCGGGCATTCTACCTCCGAGCTATACCCCCAGCCCTATTTCTTATTCTTTATTTTGAAACAGGGTCTCACTAAGTTGCGGAGGGCCTCACTAGGTAGCTGAGGCTGGCCGAGAACCCGGATCCTCCGGTCTCAGCCTCCCAAATGCTGGGATTACAAGCGTGCACCACCACGCCCGGCTCCTATTTGATTTATTGTAAAACAGGGTTTTTACTACGTTGTTGAAAGTCTCTCAACTTGCTTGTGATCCTCCTGTCTCAGCCTCCCAAGTATTGGGATTAACAAGCATGCACCACCAGGCTTGGCTTTCCTCTACTAAATAATTTTTTTTCAAAAATACAGCTAGATATGGTGGTGCACACCTGTAATCCAGTACTCCAGAGGCTGAGACAGGAGGAACAAAGGTTTGAAGCCAGTCTCGGTAACTTAGCAAGGCTCTCAGCAACTCAGCAAGACCCTGTTTCCAAATAAAAAATAAAATAGGGCTGGGAGTGTAGCTTTGAGGTAGAATGCCCCTGGGTTCAATCCCCAACACCACAAAACAAAACAAAACACCATAGCAAAGAATTCCAGGTACCTATGCCTGTACACTACGGCCCTCTATCTGAAATCACAGATAAAACAAAGGGCATTGCCATCCCTGCTGTATGTATCCTAATAATGAACTCACATTTGGAAGATCTCTCATGTCATTAATGATAGACTCCAAGATGGATGACAGTGTCACCATAGGGTCTGTCCGGCGTCGGTGGATGGACTTATGAGGTCTCTAAGGAAAAAGAAGAAATCAGAAAATTTTACCCCCCAAAAGCACAACATTATCTAAATAGACAGATACATTTTAAAAATCTTATAATGAACAATATGTATAATTCTCAGGGAAAAGCCACAGGGAGAATCTAAGGCTGTCAGAGTCTTGTCACAGATGAACAAAGAAATTAGTGAGAACTCATCTGTGATCAGAAAGAGGATATATAGATACTCACATTCAAATAGTCACAGTGAACAGTGGTTCCAACTCGTCGTTTCTTCTTTGGAGGAAGTTGCTGTTTGGGGAACTTGAGAACCAGAGATTTTCTACGAACCTCATCCGCACTGCAATCAATAACACTTTTATAGCATACAGTCCATATTTCTAGTTCCCAGAAAAAAAACAATTGCAACAAAAATGTCCAAAGTACCCGAGCATGAGCCTGTAGAGGAAACAGCCAAACCAAATCCCAGATATCTACCCTGTAAGGCTCAGCTCAGGGAAGAACTAGTAGGACCTCCAAATTAATAAATAACTAGTCAAGTCACAACTCAGTTTTCTGTTTGAAAGATAAGGGAAATAGATTGAAGGAATTTTAAGAATCTTTCCAGTTCTAACTTTCTATCTTAGATTAAAAGGGTTAGAAAACTTAATTCATTCATAATAAAAAAAAGAGAAATTAAAAACCAGTTTGAAGCCGGGCGTGGTGGCGCACGCTTGTAATCCCAGATTTTTGGAGGCTGAGACCGGAGGATCCGGGTTCTCGGCCAGCCTCAGCTACCTAGTGAGGCACTCCGCAACTTAGTGAGACTCGGTTTCAAAATAAAGAATAAAAAATAGGGCTGGGGGTATAGCTCGGAGGTAGAACGCCCGAGTTCAATCCCCAGTACCGAAAAAAAAAAAAACAGTTTGAAAGCTGGTGGTGCATGTTTGTAATCCCAGAACTTAGAAGGCTGAGACAGAAGAATTGAAGGTTGAGTCGACCATAGTGGCACACGCTTGTAAGCCCAGTACTTGGGAGGTTGAGACAGGAGGATTGAAAGTTTGCAGTCAACCTCAGCTACTTAGTGAGGCCCTCTGCAACTTAGTGAGAACCTGTTTCAAAATAAAGAATAAAAAATAGGAGTTGGGATATAGCCTGGAAGTAGAACGCCCCTGGGTTCAATCCCTAGTACTGCCAAAAAAAAAAATCAAAGGTTCATGGCCAGCCACAGCAACTTATTGAGGCTCTCCGCAACTTAGTAAGACTCTGTTTCCAAATAAAAAATAAAATAGGGCTAGGGGTGTACCTCAGAGGTAGAATGTCCCTGGGTTACTTCTGCATTACCACACACACACAAGAAAAAGAAAACAGCTTGAATAAAAGAAAAAACGAGCTGGGCATGGTACACACCTATAATCCTAGTATTGGGGAGGCTGAGAGAAGAGGATTGCAAGTTTGAGGCCAGCCTCTGCAACTTAGTGAGATCCTGTTTCAAAAATAAAAAATAGAGCTGGATGTGGTGGTGTATCCTTGTAATTCCAGTATATGGGAAACAGAAACAGGAGGATGACAGGTTCCCAGCTAGCCTCAGCAACTTAGACCTTCCACAACTTAGTGAAAAATAAAATAGGGCCAGGGGTGCAGCTCAGTGGTAGAAGGCTCCTGGGTTCCATCCCCAGTACTGCCAAAGGGGGAAAAAAAAAGAGCTAGTTTGGGTTAGGTATTTCTTTTTTTTTTTTTTTTTTTTTTTAATTTTTTAATTTTTATTGTAGTAATTCGTGCAATATAGCGTACATCTTTGTACTTACACAATCATAACAAGGGTTAGGTATTTCTTGATCATTAAACTCCACTCACCACGTGGCTTCCTCCCTTCATTTTTTTTTTTTTGCAGTACTGGGGATTGAACTCAGGGGAATTCTACCTCTGAGGTATACCCCAACCCTATTTTTTTTTTTTTTTTTTTTGCGGTACTGGGGATTGAACTCGGGGGCATTCTACCTCCGAGCTACACCCCCAGCCCTATTTTTTTTAATTCTTTATTTTGAAACCGAGTCTCACTAAGTTGCGGAGTGCCTCACTAGGTAGCTGAGGCTGGCCGCGAACCCGGATCCTCTGGTCTCAGCCTCCCGAATGCTGGGATTACAAGTGTGCGCCACCACGCCCGGCTCCAACCCTATTTTTTTATTCTTTATTTTGAAACTGGGTTTCACTAAGTTGCGGAGTGCCTCACTAGGCAGCTGAGGCTGGCATTGAACCCGGATCCTCCAGTCTCAGCCTCCCGAATGCTCGGATTACAAGCATGCGCCACCACGCCCGGCTCTCCTCCCTTCATTGTAAGGAATCAAGATATTACATTTTCCTTTTGTTTTGTTTTTTTGGTGCTTGGGATTCTACCTCCAAGTTACAGCCTTAGTCCCATTTTACTTATTTTTTAGTTGGGAAATTGGTTTCTCTAGGTTCCTAAGGGCCTAAATTGCTGAAGCTGGTCTTGAACCTGCAATCCTCTTGTCTCAGCCTCCCGAGGGGCATTCTACCTCCGAGATACACTCCCGGTCCTATTTTATTTTTTACTTTGAAATAGGGTCTCAATAAGTTGCAGAGGACCTCACTAGGTAGCTGAGGCTGGCTACAAACCTTTGATCCTCCTGTCTTAGCCTCCCAAGTATTGGGATTACAAGCATGTGCCACCACGCCTGGCTCTTTTTTCTTTTCTTTTTTTTTCCAGTACTGGGGATTGAACTCAGAGGTATTCTACCCCCAAGCTATAC
>PVLC010015818.1:13607-36673 GCA_004027655.1 Graphiurus murinus
TTTTTTTTTCGGTACTGGGGGTTGAACTCAGGGGCATTCTACCTCCGAGCTTTACCCCCAGCCCTATTTTTTATTCTTTATTTTGAAACCGAGTCTCACTAAGTTTCGGAGTGCCTCACTAGTTAGCTGAGGCTGGCTGCCAACCCGGATCCTCCGGTCTCAGCCTTCTGAATGTTGGGATTACAAGCATGCGCCACCACGCCCGGCTCTTCTTTTTTTTTTTCTTAATGATACAAAAATATTTATTATATTAAGGGAAAAAAAGCAATCTAGAAAGGTGTTTGAAATAGTATGTACTATTTCGTATACCATATGTAGCATATGTTGTCATATACCAGATGATTTTTTTTTTTAAGTTAATCTTAAACCGAGTGTGGTGGTGCACGCTTGTAATCCCAGCGTTTGGGGGGCTGAGACTGGAGGATCCAGGTTCCTGGCCAGCCTCAGCTACCTAGTGAGGCACTCCAGAACTTAGGGAGACCCGGTTTCAAAATAAAAAGTAAAAAATAAAAAATAGGGCTGGGGGTATAGCTTGAAGACAGAATGCCCCTGAGTTCCATCCCCAGTAACGAAAAAAAAAAATTTAAAAAAGGGCTGGGGTTGTGTAGCTTGGAGGTAGAATGGCCCTGGGTTCAATCTCCAGTGGGAAAGAAAGAAACAAAGAAAGAAGTTAGTTAGTTAATCTTAGGCGGGCGTGGTGACATACACCTGTAATCCCAGTACTTGGGAGGCTGAGACAGGATGATCACAGGTTCGAAGTCAGACTTAGCAAATAGTAAGACTTTCATCAACCTAGTGAGATCCTGCTTCAAAAATAAAAATAAAATAGGACTGGGGGTGTAGCTTGCAGGTAGAATGCCACAAAAATGAATAAATAAATGAAATAAAAAGGGCTGGGGTTGTCGCGCGGAGTTAGAATGCCCCTGGGTTCAACCCCTAGTACCAAAAAGTAAAAGGTCGGGTGTGAAAGCCGGGCATGATGGCGCATTCTTATAATCCCAGTACTTGAGAAGCTGAGACCGGAGGATCGCAGGTTTGCAGCCAGCCTCAGCTACTTAGTAAGGCCACTGCAACTTGGTGAGACCCTGTTTCAAATCAAGAATAAAAAAATCAGGCTGGGGGTATAGCTTAGAGGCAGAATGCCTCTGGGTTCAATCCCCAGTATCCCCCCCCCAAAAAAAAAGTTGGGTGTGGTCGGGCAAGCCTGTATTCTCAGCATTTGGGAGGCTGGCTTGGGGATCAATACTTTAAAAAGATTGTCAAAATAGTGAAAAAAACCTGACATTATATGCTTCCTAATGTGGTAGAATAAGGACACAGTGGCTGGGTGTGGTAGCACACGTTTGTAATCCCAGTACATGGTAGGCTGAGACAGGGAGGATCTCAGGTTCGAGGACAGCCTCAGTAAGTAGTGAGACTCTCATCAACCTAGTGAGACCCTGTTTCAAAATAAGAAATAAAATCAGGCTGGGGGTGTAGCTCAGAGGTAGAATGCCCCTGGGTTCAATCCCCAATAACCCCCAAAATAAGAAAAAGGACACAATATCACCTATATATGATATCAAATGGCTGGCCAAAAATATTTAATCTACGTCTAATCAATGAGGAAACAATCAAATTCATAAAATGGCCTGTAATCTTCAAATTATTCAATGTCACGAAAAACATAAAAGGTTAGGACAGTTCTAGATTAAGAAAGGATCAAAGCCAAGTGTGATGGCACACACCTATAATCTTAGTACTTGGGAGGTTGAGACAGTACCATCAAAAGTTCTAGAGCCCAGCCGGGCGTGGTGGCGCACGCTTGTAATCCCAGCATTCGGGAGGCTGAGACCGGAGGATCCGGGTTCGCGGCCAGCCTCAGCTACCTAGTAAGGCACTCCGCAACTTAGTGAGACTGGGTTTCAAAATAAAGAATAAAAAATAGGGCTGGGGGTATAGCTCGGAGGTAGAAAGCCCCTGAGTTCAATCCCCAGTACCGCAAAAAAAAAAAAAAAAAAAAAAAAAAAAGTTCTAGAGCCGGGTGTGGTGGCTCACGCTTGTAATCCCAGCATTTGGAGGCTGAGACTGGAGGATCTGAGTTTGCAGCCAGCCTCAGCTACTTAGTGAAACACTCCGCAACTTAGTGAGACCTGGTTTCAAATAAAGAATAAAAAATAGGGCTGGGGGTATAGCTTGAAGGTAGAACGTCCCTGAGTGCAATCCCCAGTACCGTAAAAAAAAAGTTCTAGGGCAGTCTCCGCAATGTAGGGAGACTTTCAGCAACCTAGTAAGACCCTGTTTCAGTTAAAGAATAAAAAATAGGGCTGGGGGTGTAGCTCGGAGGTAGAACACCCCTGAGTTCAATCCCCAGTACTGCAAAAAAAGAAAGAAAGAAAGAAAAAATAGGGCTGGGGGTATAGCTTGGAGGTAAAAACAAAACAAAAAAACATTGTTGAGAATGGATCCAGTACTGGGGAGAGGTCAATAAAGGACATTTAGACAATTGGGGAAATTTCAATGAGGTCAAATATTATATATTACTGAATTAGTGTTAACTTTCTTAGGTGTGAGAATACTACAATTTTGTTATATCCCTATTCATTGGAGATGTATGATAAGCACTCTAGGAATAAAATAGTGTGATGACTGCAGTTTATTACCACATTTAAAAAAAGTTTTAGGTATATAAAGATTAAGAAAATAAGGCAAAAAGTGAACTGAGTGAATTCATATGAATTCTTTCAACTTTTTTTCCTTTTTTGGGGGTGGGGAGCTGCACTGGGGATTGAACCTAAGGGTGCTCTACCACCTAGCTACATCCCCAGCCATCCCCCTTCTACCTTGAGACAGGCTCTCCTGCTACTTTGCGGAAGCTGGCCTCGACACTGATCCTTCTGCTTCAGCCTCCCAAGTAGTTGGAAGTATAGGCATGCCACAACACCCAGCTGAATTCTTTCAAGTTTTCTATAGGTTTGCAATTTACAAAATGAAAAGTTTGGGGAAACAATTTCAAATCTGTTCAGTTTTATCATTGATTAAACTCTGATGGCAAGTGAAAAGCATAAGCATAGTCTATGTCTCCTCATCATTTTGGATCATCTATTATCAGAACACTGACATTACGAACCTTGCCAATATTATAAGTGCCTCAATGTAGAAAAAGAAAAGAGAGCCAGGTGTGGTGGTGTACACCTGTAATCCCAGTACTTGGGAGGCTGAGACAGGAGGATCACATGTTTGAGGGCAGCCTCAGCAAGTAGTGAGACTCTCATCAACCTAGAGAGACCCTGTTTCAAAATAAAAATAATATAGGGCTGGGGGTATAGCTTGGAGATAGAATACCCTTGGGTTCAATTCCCAATACCACACACAAAAAAAAGAATAAGAAAAGAAAATTAACATCTCCCAGCATCTACTAAATGCCAAGCACTTAAGTATACTATATGCTTTATAGTTTCTTTCATTTTATCTTTTTTCTGGTACTAGGCACTCTACCACTGAGCTGTATCGCAGCCCTTTTTATTTTAAAACATGCTCTCACCAAGTTGGTGAGGCTGGCTTCATAATTGCGATCACCATGTTTCAGCCTCCCAAGTACTATTATTACAGGCATATGCAACTATACCTGGCTCTCATTGTATTTTTAACCCTGGTAAAGGCAGTTTTATTTTGTACATGAGGAAACTAAAACTCAGAAAAGTCAGGTAGCATCCTCAAGGGCAAGTAGTGGAGTCTAATGTGTGCTGTAACTTTCACTATTGCCAACAATTACTAAGGAGAATCTATCGAAGTTTCTGTATTCTCAATTCCACTTCAGAGACCACGATCAAATTTACCACTGCTGCCAGGTCTGGTGGCCCATGCTTGTAATCTCAGTACTTGGGAGGCTGAGGCAGGAGGATCACAGGTTCATGGCCAGCCTCAACTACTCAGTGAGGCCCTCTGCAACTTAGTAAAATCCTGTTTCAAAACAAAGAATCAAAAATAGGGCTGGGGTATAGCTTGGAGGTTTCAATCTCTAGTACCACACACACACACACACAAAAAAAAATCCACCACTACAACCCACCAACATCTCAACATCTTCAACCTGCAACAGATCTTCCCTGCAGCACTTCCTGCCTGCTATTCCTTACCTCTCGATTAGCTGTTTCCCCAAGACAATCTTGGTCCCTTCAACTTTAATAAGTTCTTCATTATCATTATGAATGACAGTCTTTTCCAACTCCTCCTCCTGCTCCTCTGTCATAGCAACAGGGTTGGAAGGTGGAGCATTTGTTTGATAATAAAGGGGACAGAATTTGTTTGTCCTCATGTGCCCAATTGCACCACATGCTCCACATTTCAGCTGCAAAAAAAAAAAAAAAATCAATAGGTCAGAGGTAAGCAGGCAGATAAAAAGTATATAAAACGTAGGGAAGAAACAAGGACAGCTTCAAAATTTTTGCTCCAGCCAAGTCCCCTGGCAGCATATGCCTGGAATCCCAGTACTTGGGAAGCTGAGACAGGAGGACTGCAGGTTCAAGGACAGCCTCAACAACATAGCAAGACTCTCAGCAACCTAGTGAAACCCTGTTTCAAAACAAAAATTAGCCAGACATGGTGGTACACGCCTATAATTCCAATACATGGGAGGCTGAAACAGGAGGATCACAGGTTTGAAAATAGCCTCAGCAACCTAGCAAGATCCTGTTTCAAAACAAAAAAAAAAAATTTTTTTTTTTTGTGGTACTGGGGACTGAACTCAGGGGCATTCTACCTCCGAGCTATACCCCCAGCCCTGTTTTTTATTCTTTATTTTGAAACCGAGTCTCACTAAGTTGTGGCGTGCCTCACTAGGTAGCTGAGGCTGGCCGCGAACTCGGATCCTCCGGTCTCAGCCTCCCGAATGCTGGGATTACAAGCATGCGCCACCATGCCCGGCCAAAAAAAAATTTTTTTAAAGGGCTGGGGGTGTGGCTTGGAGGTAGAATGCCCCTGGGTTCAAATCTCAGTACCACATATAAAAACAAACTTTTGCTGTAATAGAACTGTTATGCACCAATTAACAGAAGCCACTGGAAAATTTAACGATTTAGTACATGTTAATAACAGCACTTTAAGCCGGGCATGGTGGCACACACTTGTAATCCCAGTACTTGAGAGGCTGAGATAGGAGGATCGTAGGTTCGTAGCCAGCCTCAGCTACTTAGTGAGGCTCTCCGCAACTTAGTGAGACCCTGTTTCAAAAGAAAGAATAAAAAATAGGGCTTAGCGGTGTAGCTCGGTAGACTGACTCTAGGTTCAATCCCCAGTACTGCAAAATAAATAAATAAATAAATAACAGCACTTTACTTTTTTGTAGTACTAGGGATTGAACCCAGGGTACTCTGAGCTACACTCCTAGCCCTATTTTAATTTTCAAACAGGGTCTCACTAAGTTATCGCACACTAGCCTGAAACCTGCAATCCTCTTGTTTCAACCTCCAAAGTAATGGCAACCTTACATTTTTTTGAGTATTTTTACAGTGTTTCCCATGATTTACATCATTTAATACAACAACACTGTCAAACAGGTGTCATTTCATACAAGAAAACACTGGCTTAGATAGGTTAAGGTCACAGAGAATTTAAGTGACAGAATCGGAACCTTAACACAGACATTCTATTTCCAAGTTCATAGCTTTTCCTACTGCACCACAACTGCCTCATCATATGGTGCACATTACATTCACTTTGCACAGTAACATCTGGAATCCTACCTAGGTTATACAGAACAATCTACTATATGGTATGTATGTCTTATTTTTGTTCCTTTTTAAGTATGTTCAAATTTTGTGTGTGTGTGTGTGGTACTGGGGATGGAACCTGTGTGTGTGTGGGGGGGGGCGAGGGGGTACTGGGGATGGAACCCAGGGGCATTCTATCTCCAAGCTACACCCTTAAGTTGCAGATGCCCTAAGTTGAGAAGCTGGCCACGAATCTGTGATCTTCCTGTCTCAGCCTCCCATGTATTGGGATTATAAGCATGTGACACCACGCCCGGCTAAAATATGTTGTTTTTAAAAAGGAGTGTGGGGATGAGGACTTAAGTGGTAAGGTTCTTGCCTGGCATACACGAGGCTCTGGATTCTATCTCCAGTACTGAAGGGAAAAAAACCAAAGGTATATGTCTGAGTATATATATACATACATATGCATATATGTACATACATATACATATGTAAATATGAATATGTATGTAAAAAGTCCACCAAACCTATCTCTCTCTTTTTTTTTAATGGTACTGAGTATTGAATCCAGAGGTTTTCTACCTCTAAGCTACACTCCCAGCCCTTTCTATGTTTTTAGTTTTAAACAGTGGTCTTACTAGGTTGCTGAGAATCTAAGTTGCTGAAGCTGCTCTCAAACTTTCAATCCTCCTATCTCAGCCTCCTAACTACTGGGATTACATGCATGAGCCACCACGCATGGTCACTGAACCTATCTTAACTTCTAAAAAATATTTCAAATGAATTATAAATGACACCCAGTGAGAACAATGGCATCAGACTGGGTCTCATGTTGTTGGTACCACTCACACTAGTACTGATAACACCTAAATAGCAAATAGCCAAATCAATTCAAACTAGCTTTCAACAATACGGTTCTCATTCCCAGCAAAGGAGGATTATGAAAGCTATGGGAAAAGAAGAGCATGGTGGTATACATCTGTAATCCCAGTATGTGAGATGCTGAGATGGGAGGACTGCAGGTTCAAGAACAGCCTCAGCAAATACCAAGACTCTTAGCAACCAAGCAAGACTCTGTTTCAAAACAAAAAGATAAAAAGGACTGGGGGTGTAGCTCGGAAGTAGAATGCCCCTAGGTTCAATTGCCAGTAACTAACACACACACACACACACACACACACACACACACACACACACACACACACACTTCTAGCTGGGCATGGTGGGGCATGCTTGCAATCCCAGTACTTGGGAGGCTGAGACGGGAAGATTACAGGTTTGAGGCCAGCTTCCGTAATTTATAATGACACCTTCAGTAACTTAGTGTGACCATGTTTCCTAAAAAGAAAATCAGGCTGGGGGTATAACTTGGAGATAGAATGCCTCTGGGTTCAATTCCCAGTACAGAGAAAGAGAGAGAGGGAGAGAGAGAGATGCTTTCTTCCCTTGCTTCATTAGTTATGATCACACCACATTATATTTACTTTTAGGTCAGGACGTTCCTTCATTTTTTTGGGCTTCTTCTCAGGAGGACCCTTAAGTTTCTCCTTTTCCTGGTTCCGCTTAAGCCTCCTCAGTTGCTCCTGAATCCTCCGCCGTTCTTTTCGCATCTCTTCTCGATGCTGTTCATCAAAAAGGGCAAATTTTCGACTGAACAACAAGGGGGGGGAAAATCACAGGACCATAAGCAAATCTAAATCAAGAAGACTGTTCTGATAAAGTCTCAAAACAAAAGTAATCCACACAGGCTGAGATAAAAGTGGACACTTGTCATTCTCATTTCCCTTGCTAGTCTACCTTCCATCTACAGAGACACACCTCTCTTAGAATAAGCCCTGAGCAATCCGTAAGATTTTTGCAAACAGAAAAATTGAAATACAAATGACCCTGGTGGAACACAAAATGCCTTTATTTTATAGCACAAATGTATTTTTTCCAGTGATTTGACGCTATTCAAACCCAAAGACCTAAAAGCAAGATGGCTCTCAATTATGGCTAGCTTCCAGAGACAACTGTGCAAAATCCTGTCACTGAAACTCATGCACCAGCCAGGCACGGTGGCACATACTTGTAATCTCAGTATTTGAGAGGCTGAGTCAGGAGGATCTGGGTTCACGGCCAGTCTCGGCTACTTAGTGAGGCCCTCTGCAATTTAATGAGACCCTGTTTCAAAATAAAGAATAAGAAATAAGACTGGGGGTATAGCTCGGAGGTAGAATGCCCTTGAGTTCAATACCCAGTACCACGAGAAAAAAAAAAAAAAAAAACACCAAAAAACTCATGTACCAGCTCAGTGGTTGAGTGCTTACTTAGCATGAACAAGGCCCTGAGTTCAATTCCTACTACAGGAAAAAACAACAACAAAAACAAAACTCATGCACTCAGCCCATCCCCACCATTATTATTCTCCCTACCACACTTGAAAATGGTAAATTAAGCCGGACGTCGTGGTGCACGCTTGTAATCCCAGCATTTGGGAGGCTGAGACCGGAGGATCCGGGTTCGCGGCCAGCCTCAGCTAACTAGTAAGGCACTCTGCAACTTAGTGAGACTTGGTTTCAAAATAAAGAATAAAAAATAGGGCTGGGGGTGTAGCTCGGAGGTAGAATGCCCCTGAGTTCAATCCCCAGTACTGCAAAAAAAAAAAAAAAAAAAAAAAAAAAAAGAAAAGAAAAGAAAATGGTAAATTAAAGCCGAGCATGGGAGTGCACGCCTGTAATCCTAGTACTTGGAAGGCTGAGACAGGGAGGATCTCAGTTTCGAGGACAGCCTCAGCAAGTAGTGAGATTCTCATCAATCTAGCGAGACCCTGTTTCAAAGTAGAAAATAAAATTGGACTGGGAGTGTAACTTGGAGGTAGAATGCCTCTGGGTTCAATTCCCAGTACCACAAAAAAAGAAAACGGTAAATCAAACTCACATGAATTCTTCATCTTTTGTGGTCCGTATTCGTACATATGCATCAATGACAGCTGGTTTTCGGACTGTCTCACATCGAACATACTCTTTCCCCTCTTCATCTCGAAATGTGCGATAAATCTTAAGACAGCGGCCAGTGGCAGAGGAGTTAAGGCTAGTCACAGAAGCTGTGTCATCATCTCTGTGATTGTTTCCTGATGCTGCTGAGCCTGCTGCTGCAAGGCAGAAAAAGATTTCCAAACATTCCCCCTACCACCCAAATGGCCATTTTCTTGAGGTTGAGTGGAGACATTAAAGTTCAACATGCCATAAAAACTATGGTTCTACAGAAAGCATCAGTCATTACCAGCCCCAAGAATATACTGATTTGTCCTTTCCTGACTTCATTATTCAACTGCCAATTATAAGTATAAAAAGTTCTTGGGAAAAACCTCAAAGAACTATGTGTTTGCTATAGGAGGCTGAGGAGCAGTAGCTATATTCTGGTTCCTCCGAATAACAGGACAATAGAAAAGTACAAGTAGGAAGTAGTTGATGAAAACACCCAAGCGAACACTCAGGAGGAAAAAAGACACCACAGAAATAAGCCCAGAGTCTTAAGGCTTAGTGTATATTTCTCAAACTTTAATATGAATAGGAATCACCTGGGGATCTTGTTAAGATGTAGATTTTAATGTGATAGGTTTGGAGAGAGGCCCAAAATTCTACCTAACAGATTTCCACAGGTTGTAGATACTGTGGTCCAGGACCACACTAGCAAAGACATAGTGGACCACATTGGTGGCAAGGTTGTATCACAACTTTACAAAGTAATCAGAACAATGAAATTATACAAAACTTTTTACAGAGGGGGGGGAACAGGGAAGACTAGCGTGAATTAGAATAGTCATTCACATTTTTACATCTTTAGCCTTTATCCTCACAGTATCTACAGCCAACTTTTCAACTGCCTGCTTAACATCCATATTCAGAAGTAACATAGGGACTTCAAATTCCCTACATTATACATCTTCTTTCTTAATCTGTTTTTCTCTGAAATGAGTGGTATCAACATCTTTCTAGTAAGTCAGAGTGAAATGTTTAAGGTGGCCTTGAATTTTCCTTTCCATTCCCAATTCCCATATCCCAAACACAACTTTACTCATCATCCTCACTCTTAACTCCTGAAATTTTTGGTTAATGACTTGGGTCTAAGATTCCTTTGAGAATCTTCTGAAAGCCATGAATCCTCTCAGAAAATACATATTTGGACAGAATTTTACATGCAATTTCCGAGGGTTGAAGGACAACCCTGAGATCCACCTATAGATTCTGTATTAAAAACTGTTACCCTCTAGGATAAGTACTCAGAAAGCTCACTTTATTTTTTGTGTGGTGATGGGGATTGAACCCAGGGGTATTCTACCATGAGGTACAATCCCAGCCCTATTTTATTTTTATTTGGAAAGAGGGCCTAAGTTGCTGAGGCTGACTTCAAACCTGTGATCCTTCTGTCTCAGCCTCCCAAGTACTGGGAATTACAGGCATGCCCCACCACGCCTGGAAAAGAGCTTACTTTAAGTACAGCACTGATTGCCCTGGCTTGACCAGGTACTCCATACAGATAGGCAGTAGTGGATTGGCAGCATCTCTTCAATTTGTTCCCCCAGACAAATCTATAATCCAGTTTGAAGAAATCTCTCTACCTCATCTACAGGCTTTTCTACAGTCATCCCCTATTTCTTCTGCCTCCGGCTTTGCCTGTTATAGTCTGTAGTTATTTATATTCCTTTTTCGATCCTTTCTTTCTTGTCTGTCTGTGAAGCCACTACCCTCACCCAGTAGCATCCGCTGTAGTTCCTTCCGCTCCTGCTCCTCCCGTTCACGTGACAGCTGAGAGCTGGTTTTCTTGTTCTGCAACATGTTCTCAATATTCTTTCCCATTTCTTCAAAGTCACTGTCTTCAGCTGAGCTACTGTCCGTGTCAGTTGATAGGACTTCAGTTGATGACAACACTCTAAAATGAGAAATACAATGTTAAAATAAGATGAGGGAAAGGAAATACGAGTACAGAAAGAACTAAAAAAACAGGGTTGCAGGCAAGAGCAAAACATTGGTGAATCAACCTTAAGAAGGCATATTCAAAAATCCATTAAAATGTGAAACCCTTAATAGAAAAAATTACCAATTTTTCCTAGACATTTAGTCAAACAAGGAAAGTTTGCAAAATTCCAGTAACTTAGTATTCCTGGAGAAAAGCTGAGAAACAGATGGGCATGGTGGTGTATACCTGTAATCCCAGTATTTGGGAGGCTTTCACAGGAGTACTTTCGAGGACAGCCTCAGCAAGTAGTGAGACTGCCATCAACCTAGAGACCCTGTTTCAAAATAAAAATTAAATAGGACTAGAGGTGTAGCTTGGAGGCAGAATGCCCCTGGGTTCAACCCCCAGCACCACAAAAAAAAAAAAAAAGTGAGATTTTTAATGCTACAATGCTATTCTTTCAAGAAGCCTGCAAGAGGATCACAAGATTGAGGCCAACTTTTTTTTTTTTGTGGTACTGGGGGTTGAACCCAGAGGTGTTCTACCTCTGAGCTGACCCTCAGCCCTGTTTTTATTTTGAAACAGGGTCTCAGCCTCCCAAGTACTGAGCCTCTGATTCTTTAGAAAGCTAGGGGAATAGGTGGGTATTGTGGCACATATCTCTAATCCTAGTACTTGGGAGGCTGAAACAGGAGACGGATTGCAGGTTGGAAGCCAGCCTCCGCAATTTAGCAAAGCTCTTAGGAATCTAGTGAGACCCTGTTTCCAAATAAGAAATAAAATTGGGATGGGTGTGTAGCTCAGAGGTACAATATCTCTAAAGTCAATCCTCAGTAATTTGCCGCCCCCCCCAAAAAAAGAGAGAGCTGGGGTAGAATACCCTAGAGAGCAAAGGTAGACTGCCCCTGGGTTCAATCCCTAGTACCAGAAAGGACAAAAAACTAAGCCTACAGAAAAAGCCCTGTCACCTATGACCACTGTTATGGCTATAAGGCCAAAATAAGACTTAAGAACTGCCATGGACCAAGTGCATGCCTATAATCCCAGTATTTGGGAGGCCAATACGGGAGGATTGCAGATTCAAGGACAGCGGTAACAACTTAGTGAGACCCTGTTTCAAAATGAAAAATAAAAAGGGCTGGGGGTGCCAGGCATGGTGGCACAAGCTTGTAATACCAGTACTTGGGAGGCTGAGACAGGAGGATCTGAGTTTGTGGCCAGCCTCAAAATAAAGAATAAAAAATGGGGCTGGGAGTGTAGCTGAGGTAGAATGCCCCTGAGTTCAATGCCCAGTAACACACACACACACACACACACACACACACACACACACACACACACACACACACACAAAAGAGCTGGGCGTGGTGGCACATGTTTGTAATCCCAGTACTTGGGAGGCTGAGACCAGAGGATACGGGTTCACGGCCAGCCTCAGCTACCTAGTGAGGCGCTCTGCAACTTAGTGAGACCCTGTTTCTGAATAAAGAATAAAAAATAGGGCTGGGAGTGTAGCTCGGAGGTAGAATGCCCCTGGGTTCAATCTCCAGTACCACAAAAAAAAAAGGGGGCCTGGGGGTATACCTCAGATGTAGAACACCCTGAGTTCAATCCCTAGTACAAAACGAACAAAGAGAGCTGCCATAGAACCAGCTTAAGCCTAGCACTTCTTTTTTCCCCCCTGCGGTACTAGGGGTAGAACCCAGAGGCATTCTCCCTCCGAGCTACACTCCCAGTCCTATTTTTTATTCTTTATTTTGAAACAGGGTCTCACTAAGTTGCGGAGGGCCTCACTAAGCAGCTGAAGCTGGCTGCGAACCCGGATCCTTCCTGTCTCAGCCTCCCAAGTACTGGGATTACAAGCGTGCACCACCACACCTGGCTAGCCTAGCACTTCTTGACATTCAAAAGCTTTGCCTGATTACTTTGAAAGGAATAGATAATCTAGCAACATTATTACAAACAGATAATATACTGATACCAAGTGGGTGTGGTGGCGCACACTTGTAATCCCAGCATTTGGGAGGCTGAGACTGGAGGATCTGGGTTCACGGCCAGCCTCAGCTACCTAGTGAGACCCTCCGCAACTTAGGGAGACCCTGTTTCAAAACAAAGGATAAAAATAGGGCTAGGGGTATAGGTCGGAAGTAGAATGCCCCTGAGTTCAATCCCCAGTACTGCAAAAAAAAATAATAATAATAATAATAAAAATATACTGATACCTTAGATAACTTGACCACCTAAAGTTAGTGACCTCCTTTTCATTATTCAACAGTGTGTGGGCTATGGGGATGTAGCTCAGTAGTAGAGCACTTGCGTAGAATATAAGATCCCCTTAGTTCAATCCAAGCACCACAAGGAAAAAGCAAAAAAATTAGTGTCTAAGAACCCTCCCCCTTCCAGTTTAAATTTTCTGTAGCACTAACACAACATACTTGTTCTGTAGGTCAAAGATGCGCTGACATTCCTCTTTGTAACGCTCTTGATGTTCAGCCACAGAAAACCTTGATCCCCGGGCAAATTTACTCATGGGCCCCTCTCCAGAGCGGGCCTGTTCTGTTGACATTGTGCGCACCACGTCGATCACTTCCCAGCGGGACAATTTCTTAATCTATGAAACAAATGCACAAATACATATACACAAGTCATTTAGAGATTTCTTTTTTAGTGCTGGGAATTGAACCTAGAGGCATTCTAGGCATTTTGCCTTTGAGCTACATCCTCAGTCCTTTTTTATTTGTTATTATGAAACAGGGTCTTGCTAAGTTGCTGAGGCTGTCCTCCAACCTGCGATCCTCCTGTCTCAGCCTCCCAAGTACTGGGATTACAGGCATGCGCCACCGTGCCCAGCTTCATTCAGAGATTTCAAAGGACAAACTGAAGAACTTGATTAGAGAGATAGACAAAAAATCTCTAAGCAGATTAATCACAAAACTTTAGGGAAACTACCTCTTGAAAAAGTGTCCAAGACCTATTATAAGCTATACCACAAAGTTCTCCAGAGAGTTTTTTAGTTTTAAATTTTTATATGTACATTAATAGTGAGATACATAGTGAAACATCCACATATACAAATAACATTATTTGCTTTGTTTCCTTCCCTATACCTCCCCATCCAGATAGTTGTTTACACATCTACCTCCTAGCCTTTTTCTCTACATATATAGCCTCTAAAAGCACCCAAGTTTTCCTCTTCCACACTCACCTCTTCCTCAGGCACTCCAAATTTACGTAGTAGTTGCTTGGCATTTTTCAGAGAAAGGCGACGAAGATCTGCATCTGTTCCTGTCACTGTCTTCTTCACTGGCTGAGGTTCCTTATCATCCTACCTCAAACAAAAACAAGTGAGAATCCTGAGAAGTTGAACTCCTTATAGTAGACATCTAAGTCATTATGTCAACTCAACTATTTTCTAAGGCCTCCACTCCATTCATCTCTACTCCTCCATCCTCATTTCTTCTTCCTTTGATTTTTTTCCTCCTAAAAATTCAGAAAAGCTCACCTTCTGCTGTGTTGGTTTATTTGGAATCTTCACATAGGAGAATCCTTCACCACAACCTGTGGGATCTGCCACCCCATTCACCTCCAGGAGACATTTGCCCTTCATGGCAGCAATGAAAGCTCTTGTGGTATTCCAAGGAGCAGTGCGAACCTAAGGAATAGAAAAAGATTCTCAGGGTTATGAGGAACATTTGTTCTATGTCTAGCCATTACTGAGAAAGTCAGAAAAATTACAATGAACAAGTTCATGCATTCCTAAATTGTCCACAAAAATCAACAGTTAAATATGACTATTGCAACATGCGATGGTACATACTTGTAATCCCAGTACTTGGGAGGCTAAGACAGGAAGATCACAGGTTTGAGGACAGTCTCAGCAAGTAGGGACTCTAATCATCCTAGCATGACCCTGTTTCAAAATAAAAATAAAATAGGCCTGGGGTGTAGCTAGGAGGTAGAGTCCCCTGGGTTCAATCCCTAGTAACACAATGAATAACTAAGACTGTCTAGTATTCAGCTCTCTTGTCTCCTATGGTACTTCAATATGATTCTTTTTTTTTTTTTTTTTTTCCCGTGGTACTGGGGATTGAACCCAGGGACATTCTACCTCTAAGCTACACCCCCAGGCCTATTTTTAATTCTTTATTTTGCAACAGGGTCTCACTAAGTTGGAGAGGGCCTCACTAAGTAGCTGAGGCTGGCCATGAACCTGTGATTCTCCTGTCTCAGTCACCTAAGTACTGGGATTACAGGCATACGTCACCATGCTTGGCTCAATATGATATATAATAGAAGTCAACATCTCAGCCAGGGTAAGGAAAATGAGGAACAGTGGTATCCTTCAAACCCATAACCCCTCCTGAGGGTTCTCAGAGATAGTGCTGCCTCCACCCTCAAGAAGCTCAAAGTTAGCCGGGCGTGGTGGCACACGCTTGTAATCCCAGCATTTGGGAGGCTGAGACCGGAGGATCTGGGTTCGTCGCCAGCCTCAGCTACCTAGTGAGGCACTCCGCAACTTAGTGAGACTCCGTTTCAAAATAAAGAATAAAAAATAGGGCTGGCGGTGTAGCTCGGAGGTAGAATGCCCCTGAGTTCAATCCCCAGTACCGCAAAAAAAAAGAAGCTCAAAGTTGGAGTGATAACTGTATTTGATAGTCCAACTGCTCAAATGCCTTCTTTAATATGATACTGAACCTATTACAAAAATAGGTATGTTTTCTTTCTTTCTTTTTTGTGGTACTAGGGCTTGAGCCAAGGGGCATTCTACATCCAAGCTACCCACAAGCCCTATTTTTTTATTTTTTATTTATTTATTTAGAGTATTGAGGATTGAACCCAGGAGAATTCTACCTCTAAGCTATACCCCAGCCCTATTCTTACTCTTTATTTTGAAACCAGGTCTCACTAAATTGCAGAGGATCGCACTAAGTAGCTGAGGCTGGCTACAAACCTGCAATTCTCCTGTCTCAGCATCTCAAGTGCTGGGATTACAAGTGTGTGCCACCACACCTGGCTTATTTTTTATTTTGAAACAGTCTTGCTAGGTTGAGGAGAGTCTCACTACTTGCTGAGTCTGTCTTCAAACCTATGATCCTCCTGTCTCAAACTCCCAAGTTATGGGAATACAAAGCGTGCACCACCACACCCACTAGTATGTTCGTTTTCAAAGCACTGGCTCCAAACCTAGTTGCTACTAGTTTGTCAACGTCTTTACTGATCCCACAAAATAATTAGAGAATTAAGACAAGGGGTGAATTTGCTTACCCACATAGACCAGTCAAGAGTATACACGATTAGCTAGAAAATGGCCAATTCTCTACTCAAGATTCAATCTTGAAGGCTAATCAACATTATCCTTAATTTCAGAAATTCTTAGACATCCAACTCATTTTTCATTCCAACCTCAAAGATGTGGTACAATGCTTCTTTTTTAACTGATACATAAAAACATAAAAATTGTACATATTAATGGGCTACCATGTGATGTTGATACATGTATATATAATGTAATGTTTAAATAATGCTAAACATGTCTAATTCCTCAAACATCTATGATTATTTTCTCTTTTTTGGTATTAGGGATTGACACCAGGGATATTCTACCTTGAAGCCACACCTCCAGTCCTTTTTATTTTTATTGTGAACCACGGTCTCACTAAATTGCTTGAAGGTGCCATTAAACCTGCAAACTTCCTGCCTCAGCCTCCCAAGTACCAGGACTACATGTATGTGCCACTGAACTCAAATATCTTTGTGTGTGTGTGTGTGTATGTGTGTACGCGCGCATGTGCATGCACACATGCTACTGAGGACTGAACCCTAGGGATTTTACCTCTGAGCTACACCTCAGCCCTATTTTATTTTGTTATGAAACAAGGTCTCACTAAATTGCAGAGGGCCTTGCTAAGTTGCTGGAGCTGGCTATGAACCTTTGATCCTCCTGTCTCAATCTCCCAAGGACTAGGATTACAGGCCTGTGCCACCACACCCAGCTCTATTATTTCTTTTTTTTTTCTTTTGTTGCAGTACTGGGGATTGAACTCAGGGGCATTCTACCTCCAAGCTACACCCCCAGCCCTATTTTTAATTCTTTATTTTGAAACCGAGTCTCACTAAGTTGCGGAGTGCCTCACTAGGTAGCTGAGGCCAGCGGCGAACCCGGATCCTCCGGTCTCAGCCTCCCAAATGCTGGGATTACAAGCGTGCACCACCACACCGGACTCTATCATTTCTTTATAGTGAAAAATTCAAAACCCTTTCTTCTACCTTCACTGTGACCTCATTTTCTGCTTCTTTTCACAGTCAATCACTTATTTATTGAGTATCTACATGATAGGCACTACATTTTCATGAGCATCATGCTAGTGAGAGAAAAATAGTCAACCCAGTTCAATACTATGTGATCAGTGCCATGATAGGAAAGAGAAAGGTGCAGCCTAGCACGGTGGTGCACGCCTGTAATCCCAATACTTCGGAGGCTGAGACAGAAGGATCACAGGATTGAAGACAGCCTCAGCAACACAGCAAGACTTTCGGCAACCTAGGGAGACCCTGCCTTAAAACAAAAAATAGAAAGAGTTGGGAGCGGCACAGGCTTGTGATCCCATCATTTGGGAGGCTAAGACCAGAGGATCCAGGTTCGCGGCCAGCCTCAGCTACCTAGTGAGGCACTCCACAACTTAGTGAGACCCGGTTTCAAAATAAAGAATAAAAAATAGAACTGGGGGTAGAATGCCCCTGAGTTCAATCCCTAGTACCGCCCAAAAAAAAAAAAGAGAAAGAGTTGGGGGGTAGCTCAGAGGTATAATATCCCTAGGTTTAATCCCCAGTAACAGATAAAGAAAAAAAGTGGAGGGGAGAGGGGAGGCAGCTAGCATGCCTGTGATCTCAGAATTTGGGAAGCTGAGATAGGAAATTTAGGGAGACATCCAGCAACTTAGCAGGACCCCGTTTCAAAAAAAGGAAGTAGAATGCTTCTAGGATCAATTCCTAGTGCCAAAACAAAACTTAAAAATAAAATTAAAAAGCCAGACATAGTGGCAAACACTTGTAATCCCAGTTCTTGGAAGCCTGAGCCAGGAGGGTACCAGGTTGGAAGACAGCTTCAGAATTTAGTGAGACCCTGTTTCCAAATAAAAAATAAGATAGCACTGGGGGTGTAGCTCAGGGGTAGAGCATCCCTAGGCACAATCTACAGTAAGACAAATAAAATAAGTGAGGCACTTGCCGGGTACAATGGTGCACACCTGTAATACCAGTAATAGGAAGGTGTAGGTAGGAGGATTACAGATACAAGGCCAGTGCACAGTAACTTAGAAGAACCTGTTTCAAAGTAAAAGCTAAGAAAGGTTGTAGGTGTTACTCAGAGGTAGAACTTAATCCCCAACCGGGGTTCAATCTCAAGTACTGCCCAAAAAACAAATAAATAAAAATGAGGCACCTGAGAGTTTCTGGGCAGGATAGTAATTATGGTAAAAAAATTTTTTTTTTTTTAGATGGGCAGGGTGACACACGCTTGTAAGCCCTCTGCAATTCAGTAAGATCCTGTTTCAAAATAAAGAATAAGCCAGGTGTGGTGGTGCACGCTTGTAATCCCAGCATTCGGGAGGCTGAGACCAGAGGATTCGGGTTCGCAGCCAACCTCAGCTACCTAGTGAGGCACTCTGCAACTTGGTGAGACTCAGTTTCAAAATAAAGAATAAAAAATAGGGGAGCCGGGCGTGGTGGCGCACGCTTGTAATCCCAGCATTCGGGAGGCTGAGACCGGAGGATCCGGGTTCGCGGCCAGCCTCAGCTACCTAGTGAGGCACTCCGCAACTTAGTGAGACTCAGTTTCAAAATAAAGAGTAAAAAAATAGGGCTGTGGGTGTAGCTCGGAGGTAGAATGCCCCTGAGTTCAATCCCCAGTACCGCAAAAAACAACAACAACAAAAAAACCCAAAATAAAGAATAAAAATAGGGCTGGGGGTATAGCTCGGAGGTAAAATGCCCCTGAGTTCAATCCCCAGTACCACAAAAAAAGAATAAATAATTAAATAAATAAAAGATCATGCAGCCAGGTGTGGTGGTGCATGCTTATAATTCCAGCACTTGGGAGGCTGAGACAGGAGGATCACAGGTTCACTGCCAGCCTCAGCAACTTGTGAGGCATTCTGCAACTTAATGAGACTGTTTCAAAATAAATAGGGCTGAGGTATAGCTCAAAGGTAGAACATTCCTGGGTTCCATCCCCAGCACCACGAGAAAAAAAAAAAAAAAGATCACTCAACTCTTTAACAAATGGTACTAGAATAACTGGACATTCACATACAAAAATAAACTTTAATCCATACTTTGTACTCCATACAAAATGAACTCAAAATGGATCAAGTGTAAGATTTAAAACAATGCAATTTTTAGCCTTCCAAGTCCTAGGATTGTAGGCATGTGCCACCACACTTGGCTCCACTGTGGGTTTTTTTTTTTTTTTTTTTTTTTTTTTTTTTTGCAATTCCACCTTTAAGTATTTACCCAAGAAAATATAAAATAGCTTTATTTAAGCACAGTGTAGTGATGCAAACCAGTAATCCCATCCTGGCTGAGACAGGATGATCATAGTTTATGAGGCCAGCCTCAGCAACTTAGTGAGATCCTAGCAACTTAACAAGAGCCTGTTTCAAAACAAGAAATAAGCCAGTAATAGAGGTGCTTGCTTGTAATCCCAGTACTTGGGAGGCTGAGACAAGAGGATCGTAGGTTCAAAGCCAGCCTCGGTAACTTAGTGAGGCCCTCCACAACTCAGACCATTTAAAAATAAAGAACAAGCGGGCGTAGTGGCTCACGCTTGTAATCCCAGCATTCGGGAGGCTGAGACCGGAGGATCCGGGTTCGCGGCCAGCCTCAGCTACCTAGTGAGGTACTCCGCAACTTAGTGAGACTCGGTTTCAAAATAAAGAATAAAAAATAGGGCTGTGGGTGTAGCTCGGAGGTAGAATGCCCCTGAGTTCAATCCCCAGTACCGCAAAAAAAAACAAAGAGCTGAGGGTATAGCTCAGAGATAGGACACCCCTTGATTCAATCCCCAGTACTAAAAATAAAAATAAAACTGTAGAAAACACAATGTAATCTATATTGACAGAAAGCAGATCAAGAGTTGCCAGAGGGCAAATAGGAAAGGGGGAGCTGGTGCAAACCTATAATCCTACTAGTTGGGAGGCTCAAACAGGAGGATTACAGATTCAAGGCCAGCCTCAGCAGTTCAGCGTGACCCTGTTTCAAAATAAAAAATTAGCCAAAGCCAGGTGTAGTGACACACGCTTGTAATCTCAGTACTTGGGAGGCTTAGACAGGAGGATTGCAGATTCGTGGCCAGCCTCAGGAACTTGTGAGGCCCTCCACAACTTAGTGAGACCCTGTTTCAAAATAAAGAATTAAAAATAGGGCTGGGGGTGTAGGTCGGAAGTAGAATGCACCTAGGTTCAATCCCCAATTCCTCAAAAAAAAGGGGCTGGGGGTGTAAATCAGAGATAGAATGCCTCTGGGTTCAACCCTCAGTATTAAAAAACAAAATAAGAACATATAAAAAAAGGAAGAGGCATGACAAAGGGACTTTGAAGGGCACAAAGAAAACTTGGGGAGTGATAGACACATTCATCTTGTAGTGAGGACATCACAGATATAAACATATGTCAAAACATATCAAGCTGGGCATGGTGGCACACACCTGTAATCCCAGTACTTAGGAGATTGAGACAGGAGGATTGCAGGTTTGCAGCCAGCCTCAGCTGCAAACTTAATGAGACCCTGTTTCAAAATAAAGAATAAAAAGGGCTGCGGGTATAGCTCAGAGGTAGAATGCTCCTGGGTTCAACCCCAGGACCACAAAAAAAATCTCAAATAGTATGTACACAATTATTTAAATATATACAACTTATTATATGTCATTTGCATCTCAATAGAGCTATTTCTTTAAATAAATGAAATGTACTAATAAAAGTGAGTATAAAGCCTTACTTCATCATCAATCTTCATCTGGAAATCTTCTTCATTTTCTTCTTCAGGAGCAAAAAAAGATTTCTCACCATAGCCAGCATCCTGAAAGAGGACAGTTCCATGCATAAATAAGCAATCAAAAAAAAAAAAAAACCCACAAAGCACAAATTTTATTGAATACCAAGTATAGAATATCAAATCAAGCTGGGCATGGTGGCATATGCTTGTAATCTCAGTACTTGGGAAATTGAGACAGGAAGATTGCAGGTTCACAGCCAGCCTCAGCAATTTAGTGAGGCCTTCTGCAACTTGGACCTGTTTCCAAATAAGAAATAAAATCAGACTCAAGGTGTAGCTCAGTGGTAGAATGCACCTGCGTTTAATCCCCAGTGCCACAAAAAAATTAAAAAATAATAGGGCTAGGGGTCTAGCTCAGAGGTAGAATGTCCCTGGGTTCAATCACTAGCACACATAAAGAGTATCAAAGCATATTTTTTATAGAGAAGGGATTCTGTAAAAACATTAATACATATATCACCATTGTACATTCTTAAGATATTATAAGATATACTACCACATTACAAGTAACTTACTAGCTGATACATGAATAGTTAGGGCCCACAAAAAAGCTAAACAGATGCTCATTTTCCTATTATTATGATTGTCTTGCAAAGAAGAGATTAAAGAGCTGGGGGTGGTGGCACACACGCCTGTAATCCCAGTATTTTGGAAGCTGAGACAGAAAAATAGCAGTTTCGAGGCTAACCTCAGAAACTTAGTGAGGCACTCAGCAACTTAGTGAGACCCTGATTCAAACTAAAAAATAAAATAGGGTTGGGGGTATAGCTCAGAGACAGAATGTCCTGAGTTCAATCCTTAACACAATAAATAAATAAATAAATAAATAAATAAATAAATAAATAAATAAATGCTCGGCATGGTGGCACATGCTTGTAATCCCAGTACTTGGGAGGCTGAGACAGGAGGATTGCATGTTCATGACCTGCCTCAGCAACTTAGTGAGGTTGCTGGGCAATTTAGTGAGATCCTATTACAAACTAAAACATAAACTAGGGCTGAGGTAGAATGCCCCTGGGTTCAATCCCCAGTACCAAAAAAAAAAAAAAAAAGACTAAAGTCACTACCCAAATGGATGAACTAAAGTCCTTCATTAAGCTTTCCCACTGATAATTAGCTACACTGTAGTTTTCCTCAGAATAGATGTACACAGAAAGTATCTCATACAGTTTATTTTTTTCAGTAACTGGTAATAAACTAGTAATCATCATTTCCTAGTCAATGAGAAAGAGCCTTCTCAATTTCTCTGAAAGAAACCCACAGGTGTAAACAGTGTCTAAAAGGAAGTTGCGTACCTTCAGCCGCTGCTCTGCAGCTATCATGCTATAATAGGCACAACACTGCTCTGGTGACACCATAGCTCTGATCTCCTCTTCAGTTGGTAAACGAAAATCAGATTTCAACACCCACCAGTTTGAGTCCATGCCTGAAATAGATAAGACTATTTTGAATTTTAAAGGCCCTAATGTTAATTGACAAAAATAATATAGCAACCAAAGACCAAAACAGGCAATGCCCTAGATGTAAAAGGCCAACAACAGTCAGTTAGCAGGCCGGGCATGGTGGCGAATGCTTGTAATCCCAGCATTTGGGAGGCTGAGACCGGAGGATCCGGGTTCGCGGCCAGTCTCAGCTATTTAGTGAGGCACTCCGCAAGTTAGTGAAACCCTGTTTCAAAACAAAGAATGAAAAATAGGGCTGGGGGTATAGCTCAGAGGTAGAATGCCCCTGAGTTCAATTCCCAGTACCACACACACACACACACACACACACACACACAAAAAGTCAGTTAGCATGTCTATCCGGCCAGGAAAACTCCTGCTGCTACATTTCTGACACCTCACATAAGAAATCTGACAATCCGGGCATAGGGGTGCACACCTGCAACCCCATGCACTTCAGAAGCCAAGATGAGGACCACAAGTTTGAAGCAAGCACCAACAATTTAGTAAGACTCTATTTCAAAATAAAATGGGCTGAGGGTAGAGTTCAGAGGTAGAATGCCCTGAGTTCAATCTCCAGTACCAAAAACATACAAAAAAGCTAGGTGTGGTGGTGCATGCTTGTAATCCCAGTACTTGGAAGGCTGAGACAGGAGGATCACAGGTTTGAGGACAGCTTCAGCAAGTAGTGAGACTCATCAACCTAGCAAGACCCTGTTTCCAAATAAGAAATAAAATTGGAGCCGGGCGTGGTGGCGCACGCTTGTAATCCCAGCATTCGGGAGGCTGAGACCAGAGGATCCGGGTTCGCGGCCAGCCTCAGCTACCTAGTGAGGCACTCCGCAACTTAGTGAGACTCGGTTTCAAAATAAAGAATAAAAAATAGGGCTGAGGGTGTAGCTCGGAGGTAGAATGCCCCTGAGTTCAATCCCCAGTACCG
>PVLC010015819.1:0-36536 GCA_004027655.1 Graphiurus murinus
GCCATAAAGAAGAACAAAATCATGTTATTTGCAAGGAAATGGAGGGAACTGGAAAACATTATGTTAAGTGAGATAAGTCAGTCACTAAAAGTTAAAAATCAAATGCTCTCCCTAATATGTGGAAGCTAGGGAGAAAATGGGACATAAGAGGGACTCCAGGTGAAGGAGAATCCTTAGGTGAACAAAAAAATTTGACTTATTGGAAGGTAATGGGAGGAGGGGGGACACCCTAATGAGCATGATATACTCAAATGACTTACATCAAAGTCAATCACTAAACTGACCAGGAGATAGGGGGAGGGTGGGTGGGAATTGGGGAAGGGTTAATGAGAAATATGTGCATGGATGTTTTTACCTGTACTAGCTTGTACCCAACAAAAATGTGTGATTAACCCTGTTGTACCCAAGAAATGTATAAAAATCCATGCTTAAAAAAATAAATAAATAAATAAATAAATAAAAAAAATTCCAGTTTCTGGAAAACATGTGCTAAGTGAGTTTAGTCAGTCACAAAAAGTAACAAATTGTATGCTCCCTCTAATATGCGGAAGCTAGGGAGAAAGTGGGATATAAGAGGGACTCTAGACGAAGAAGGAGAAACCTTAGATGAGCAAAGAAGATGACTTAACTGAAGGTGATTGGGGGGGACACCCTAATGTGCACATGATGTATTTTCAGATACATATTAAAGTCAATCACTAAACTGAATTTGAGAAGGAGGGAGGGCAAGGGAGTGGGGCAGGAATTATGGAAGTGTTAAATGAGAAATGTGTGCATGTATGCCTTTACCAGCTTGTACCTAATAAAGATGTATGATTACAATGCACCAATAAAAAATTTTAAAAAAAATTCCAGTTTCCCCTAATAGCACATTGTAAAGATATTTTCTAAATATACCTTTAACTTTTTTAAGTTCCTTTCAAATAAGTATTATTGTTGTGATGTTAGCTTCTGTTGTTAATATCTTTAAACTTTAACGTGCAATCCATTATCCCAAAGTTCTACAGAAAATATTTCATATATTCTCAATCCGATTTTGCTATGTAAATCACAGAAAATTATAGAAATACAAATGATTTATTAGCTATGGCATGATTTGCTGAATTTTTACATGTTGGAGGGGACATTAGGAATTGAACCCACGGGCATTCTATCTTTGAACTACACCCTTAACCATAATTTTTGGTACTGGGGATTGAACCTAGGGGAATTCTACCTCCAAGTGACACTCTCAGTCTTTTTTGTTTATTTTTATTTTGAAGCAGTGTCTTGCTAAGTTACTGAGGCTGGCCTTGAACCTGCAATTCTCCTGTCTTAGCCTCCAAAGTCCTGGGATTACAGACATGCACCACTATATCCAGTTAAATTTCTACATTTCTGCCTTATCAGTTATAAGTATGTATCCATCAAAACTTCAGTTCATGGGGACACAGAACTAGACTTTCTCCTCAAATCATGTAAAATCAAGCTCATGCAGCATGACTTGCATCTATGGAGCCACTACAAAAAATACATGCATATCATTCAGAACTGAATGAAATAAAATTGGGTTCTCAGTTTTTCTTAAGTAAGTGAAGAGTGCAGAGTCTGGTGGTTTCTTGCTTGCCTTCTTGTTCATTCTCTGTGGAAATCACACTGCCTTTTTAGTGAGTACATAAAGTTCACGTTGCAATTTGAAAGGAAGTTTCTTTCCTTTTATCAGTATTTTCAATTCACCAAGGCAGTTTTTCATTGACAAAGACATGAATACTGGATAATGTAGCAAAAGCACGTGGCTGGAGTGAAACCCTTTTTTACCATCCCTGTCACACCTGTTCCAACTCCTTAACAGCTGTTACTGCTGATGTTTAGAACATTTAAAGATTTCACTGTAATCTCTCTTCTCCAAGCAAGTTCTGTTCCTTTTTTTTTTTTTTTTCTACTCTCCTTCCCTCTGGGAAACTTTTTCTTCTCTTATAAAGTGGCTGCACTTTATTGCTCTCCTTCCTTTTCTTATCATCTGCCTTCTGTCACAGCCCAGCTGTGAATTGATTGAAGGAAAAAAGTTAGAGCTGAAATTGTGTCAAGTCATTTTCTTCTGAGCCGCAGGACACCCCAGGAACTGATTCATATACTTCTCACCTCCTTGCAACCTTCTCTCATCTCTTCCAAGTACTAGTCTAAAATCACAGAACAGCATGTGGCAGTCTTTCACCAAAGAAAATGCCATGGTCCCAAACTCCATTATCACAATGACACTTGATGCCCTAGACAGTGAGAGTAATAAATTGCCTTTGCCAACACTTGTCAAGTCAAAAAATTATAAAATGTAATCATGTTATCCATCTTTGTGAGCTGTGCAGTATCTACTACTGTAATTAAATGGGATGTGCATATTGAAATAAAGGACATCAGCTAGGTACCAGTGAGCCTTGTACTCAGTCGGCTTGAAATGCCTGCTTAGGACTTCAAATCTGAGAATTTGCACTCCTCCACCTTCACTATAAAAAGTAAACTGCTCATTGGGAGAGCAAAAAGAGATTAAAACAAAGAGGAATTCCAAGCATACAGCAGGAAATATGAGTTATAAATATCATAATAACTGTAATCTTTCCTCCAGACTTTAATTCCAGCACAGAGAAGCAAATGGTCTCAAACTCTAAGAAATGGGGCTCTTAATATAAACTAAAAAGTTTTTTTTATTAATCATATTACTATTAATGTAAAAGCTGTAAATTAGAGGCATGGGAGCATGCTTATATCCGGAGGGTAGAAATCCATGAAAGAAAAAAATATTGCAGCCATTAAACATAATAGTCCTGAAGAATAAATATAAAATTATTCTGAAGTCTATCAACATCATACATGTATTCTAAGCCAGATAAGCCTTGGACATTTTCAATACCTACAGAAAAGCAAATAAAGTGAGGATAGCACTATTGTAAAAGAAAGAAATCAGGGAAGAATGCATGCTGTTGAATTCTATTTGTGTTTTTTATCTGTATTCTCTTCTTTATTCACTAGCTTTAAGGGAAATGCTTTCAATGTTCATTATAGGTTTGAGCTTGTCTACTTTATGTAAAGTGATAAACTGTTTTAACTGTAGGTTTTGCCTTATGGGAAATTTTTTACTGAATTTTGAAGCTTACACTGTCAGAGTTGTCACTCTGCCTTTACATAAACTTGAACGAGAGTGTTAATAGTCTCTGGTTTTTAGAATCCAGATGGATTAGAAGCACAATGAAAACAAAGGCCATCACATTGGTAGAGGAAAGGAAAATAAAATTATGAAAGTTAAGTATTAATTAGGCATTGACTATAAAATTATTTATTTTACCTTTCAGCTTTGCTATGGTTTCCACAAGCCAGGAAAAAATAATTTACTGCTTAACATCGTCTATTATATTTCTTTAATAATAGCTTAGCAAGAAAAGGTCCAGTAAATGGTATTATACTCCTATTGCAGAACTTAAGCTTTACACTATTTATAAAATTTCCTACTTTCTCCTTGATGATTTTATATCAGTCTATTTCTTCAAAATTTTTTTGTCTTTATTAGAAATATTTTTATTGGAGCATTGTAATCATATATCTTGATGAAGTTCAAGGTGATTACTAATTTGCCCTAGTGTTTTGGAAGAGACTGCCAGATACTCTGTCATGCCTATATTTCCCTTTTATTTTTAAAATAGAATTCTTGAATTTCAGAGGAATTAATGACCTGTGAGCCAACGACTACATCTCTCAGCCTCCTTTTCAGCAGGATGTAGTTATTTGACTAAGTTTGGGTGGTTGGTTAATGGGCAGAAAGAATGACTGTAACCTCCAGATCCCATTCTTAAGAGGAATTTCCAGGGAGGGGGAAGGAATGGGGCAGAAATTGGGGAAGGGTTAAATGAGAGTTGTGTGCATGTATCCCTTAACCAGCTTGTACCTAACAAAGATGTATGATTACAATGCACCAATAATAATAAAAAAAGAGGAATTCCCACCTCATTCTTCCCTTTTTCTTTAACCTTCACTGCAAATGCAGCATTAGTGAAATAACTTTGAGCAAGCAGACAAGAGGAACATCCTAAAACTGGTCAAACAAGAAAACAAAAGGAACTTGGTCCTTTAATACCTTCCTAGATGAAGACATCTATTTCCCCTGAATGAATTGCTTACCACTGGTCTATTACAGGAGAGAAAAATTTATGTCTACTTGCTGGAGTCACTACTTTTGGCAATTTAACATGTACCCTATCTATTGAAATTACTTTTTTCTGTAAGCTTTTATTTGAGTTTTTTTGTTTTGTTTTGTCTGTTCCTTTTGGTACTGGGGATCAAACCCAGGGCAATGCACTTTCAAGGCAAGTGCTATGCCACTGAGCTATATCCCAGCACAAGCTTGTTTTTCAAAATATTCTAAATAAAGATTTAAAGAGAAAGTCTCTGTGAATAGGTTACAGGAAGTAACACACATAAAATTCTTGATATTCTTTGAGAAAAGGGTTTTATATCAATTAACAAATAGCTACCAAAGTAAAGAAATTTATCATCACAAATAAACTAATAGAACTCTCAGGGGCTAGGTGTGTAGTTCAGTAGCTCCTCAACCCTTGGCAGACAGAAGCAGAGAGAGAGGGCACCCAAGGACAGCTAAAGTCCTCAAGGCCATATCCCCCATAAACTCCCTTCTCTGACCACACCTGCCTCTGAGCCTGACTGCGTTACCCAACACCTGAGGTTATGGGGGACATTCCTAATACAAACTATAACAGAGGCCTAGTTTTATGATTCTGACATACACCAAAAGCAGTTTTAAAAATCATGTGCTATGCCCAAGAAAATGTTCCTGCTAATCTAATAGCAATAAGGTATGCACTTAGGACATTTGTTAGTGGATTTATATTCATCCTTACAAATGCTTTTCATATAATTCTATGACTAAACACAAATGTTTTTAAATTGCTACTGTGGGCTCTGGATACATTTATAAGAGCAAGAAACTACTAGTAGTGATATGAGAGAAAAATCCTTTGCAGAAACAAGAATAGAAACTTAGCCTCAGAACTTGCTTTCTGGTTTGAAGGGGACAAAATAGCCAAACATAGCTATTATTAAGAATTAAAAATCCTTTCACTAATATTTGAAGGAATACTGGCCTTCAAATCTACAGCATTAATCTACAGCATTTCAATGTAGCTTATATCTTTTTAAATGCTCAAATGCATAGAGTACCAAGGTTTAAAAGCCAACTAAAAGTGTTAAAGACTGAAGACAAATATGCATTTAATGATATTGCAGTGAAGTATTTGTTATATTTTAAGCCTGGTATAATATAATCAAAGAGAAAAAAGAAGCCTTTGACTATTCTATCATATTCAAGATGATAGAGACACCATGTAAAAATCCATCACCCACATAATAAAGTTACTATTTCTTTCTTATACCTGAGAGTATAATTTTTTAGTCTGCCTAAGAAAAAGAATTCATCTTCTTCTCCACAAAACATGAACACTTCAGCAAACATAAAATACTTTAAAGATTGCATTAAGAAGATTGAAGATTTCTATTACTACTCAACAAATGATGGAGAGAACCTAAAAATGTGAATATTTATGCAAGCTTCAAACACAAAGAAATTGCTAGTACATGAGATCAAGTTTATGCATGGAACATCCAAACTGGAAATCACCCTGAGAATTCTTTAGACAGAATAAAATAAGTCAACCTAGAATCAATGTAAAATAAACTAAAATATGGGAAGAAAAGTGAAAAGGACAAATTGTCCCAAGTGAAATAATAATGACTGAAAAATCATAGGCAACCTGTAGGAAGCCATTCAGTTTTGAAAAAGTGATGCATTAAAGACTCATACTGGCCAGGCATGGTGGTCCACACCTGTAATCCTAGTACTTGGAAGACTAAGACAGGAGTATCTCAGGTTTGAGACTAGCCTCAGCAACTAAGCAAGACCTGCAGCAAGTTAGCAAAGCCTTGTTTCAAAATAAAAAATAAAAAGGGCTAATGATGTAGCTCGGAGGTAGAACACTCCTGGGTTCAATCCCCAGTACCCCCCCAAAAAAAAAACCGTCCAATTTTTCAGAGTCCCTATCACACTACCTAGCACAAAGTAGATTCTCAATTAGCATACATTAGCTTCCTCTCTCTTGCCTACCTCCTCATTCTACTCCTTAAAACGTGTGTGTGTGTGTGTGTGTGTGTGTGTGTGTGTGTGTGTGTGTGTTACTGGGGAACCACCATACCTCTATCCCTATTTTAGTTTTTATTTTGAAACATACCTCTGAACCATACCTCTATCCCTATTTTAGTTTTTATTTTGAAACATACCTCTGAACCATACCTCTATCCCTATTTTAGTTTTTATTTTGAAACAGGGTCTCTCTAAATTGCTGAGGGCCTTGTTAAATTGCTGCAGCTGGCTTTGAACCTGTGACCCACCTATCTCAGCCTCCCAAGTAATAGGATTACAGACATGCACCACCATTCCTTAAAACTTTTTATTTGTTTAATTCCCTGTACTGCCTGCTTCTGTTTCTACGTGACAAAGAAAACATGAGCCCTTTTGTGAGCTGTTCATGTAATGAGTCATCAGTGGGCTATCTTATCTCCACATTCCCTCATACTGTCTTCCCATAATGCTAATCAAGACACAGATTCTGTTCCTGAAGCTAATGTTTTCATGCAAACCCTAGATTCTCTCTTTCATGGATCAGTAGCTTATTCTCCCATACATTCTTTTCTTGCATCCCTTTTGTTCTCTCAACTTCTTTTCCAAAATTTTTTAGTTTTACCATCATACTGTTTTTATTCTTTCATTGAATGCCAAACTCAATATATAGGTTACCTTCCTGCTGCTTCTAAACATTCTCCATCTATTTCTCTAAAATTATCTTCTATACTAATATTAATGAAACTATTAATCCATATGTTAATAATGATGTGTGTGTGTGTGTGTGTAGCATTGGGGATTGAATCCAAGGTCATTTTTCCTCTGAGCTACACCCCCAGTCCTCTTTCATTTTTGAAACCATGTCTCACTAGGTTGCTGAATCTCACTACATTGTTGAGGCTGTCCTTCAACCTACCATCTTCCTGTATCACCTCCCATGTACTGGGATTATAGGCGTGCACCATCATGCCTGGCTATTAATGATGATTTTCCTCAGTATACTTAACTTCTCTATAGCAATGAACAGAAACATCCAACTAAAATTCCTAGATTTCCATTACTCTGAACACCGTTTTTTGTTGTTTGGTTTTTTTTATGCTTCAATTTTCTTCCCTGCAATATGGACCAAATGAAAAAATATACTAGAAACACTTAGAAGAATATATGGCATATAGAAGCAAGTCAATAAACTTTTACTTTTTAGTTCTTAAGTCTAAAGCATCCCGTCTTCCATGTGTAGAACCAAAGTTTAGGATACTGCCCTTGTGCTCATTTCACTAGCTCATTTCACTCATTTATTCTCATAATTCTCCACATATGTAACTCAATGCATCTCCAATCTTGGCCTATTTTTCATACTCTCCATCCATATTATCTTGTCTTAGTATTTTAGCTTTTTAATTACAGATTAAATTGCATATATTAATCACATACAGCATGACATTCCAAAATATATATACATTGCAGAATGGTCAAATCAAGTCAATTAACATATGCATTACCATATATAATTATATTTTACGGCGCTAACACTTAAGATCTACCCATATTGTACAATTTCATATTGTAATTTGCCAACCTGCACCCTTCACTTGTATGTCTTACCAAAAATGTCAAATCCAAAGCTTAAATTTTCTTATTTCCAAAATGAACTTTTCTTAGCAATGAATTTCACAGATTTGAAATATTTTATTTAATTGCAATTCATTTGATATCTATGCTCCTGTATACAATATGTAACCCAATTCTACTATTCCTTATTATACAATATCTATGAGTTTTCCATTCTCTCTAGTTCAAATCAAAATCAGTCCATGCCTTAGAACAACAATCTAATTGTCCTTCTCAATTGTTCCCATTTCCTCTCAAAACCCTTCAACATATCATTGTCAAACAATCATTCCTAAAACATGTCAGTCAATGTCATTCTCACTGAAAGCCATGATTCACTACATAGCATCTGCTTTCTTTAATGTTTTCCTTTTATTGGATTCTGTGCCTCTGAAACTTTCCCTCTTGCTACACTATGACCTGGACCCCTTACTTCAGCCTCCTGGGTCTGCCTTCTTATGCCATATGATGTTATTTCCCTCGTTTCTATTCACTGTCTTTCTCCCCCTTAAAATACATGGACTCCAGCCAGGTGTGGTGGCACATGCTTGTAATCCCAGCATTTGGGAGGCTGAGACTGGAGGATTCGGGTTCGCGGCCAGCCTCAGGTACCTAGTGAGGCATTCTGCAACTTAGTGAGACCCTGATTCAAAATAAAGAATAAAAAATAGGGCTGGGGGTATAGCTCAGAGGTAGAATACCTCTGAGTTCAATTCCCAGTACCAAAAGAAAAAAAATACATGGACTCCAATCTGAATTCAAGAAACAGACCCATGCGCTTACAGTCAATTGATTTTTGACAAAGAAGCCAAAGACATACACTGGGAAAAAGACAGCCTCTTTAACAAATGGTGTTGGCAAAACTGGTTAACTATATGCAGAAAAATGGAAATAAACCCCACTTTCTCACCCTACACAAGAGTCAACTCAAGGTGGATCAAAGACCTGGAAGTTAGGCCAGAGACCTTGCAGCTACTTGAAGAGGGCATATGCCAACACTTCAACACATAGGCACAGGTATAAACTTTCTCAACAAGACCCTAAAAGCACAAGAAACTTAAAGGAAGATCAATACATGGGATTGCATTAAACTGAAGAGCTTCTGTGCAACTAAGGAAACTATCAAGAACCTCAACAGAAATCCCACAGAGTGGGAGAACATTTTTGCTAGCTACTCTTCTGATAGAGGTCTAATATCTAGGATATACAGAGAGCTCAAGAAACTCATAGCTAAGAAAACAAATAACCCAATTAAAAAATGGGAAAAGGATCTAAATAGACACCCCACAAAAGAAGAAATACAAATGGCCAATAAATGTATGAGGAAATGTTCAACGTCATTAGCAATCAGAGAGATGTAAATCAAAACTACCTTGAGATTTCCTCTAACTCCAATCAGAATGGCAATCATAAAAAACACAACAATAAATGCTGGTGAGGGTGCAGAGAAGTGGGAACCCTAATACATTGTTGGTGGGATTGCAAATTAGGGCAATCACTTTGGAAAACAGTATGGAGGATCCTCAGACGAATGGGAATGAACCTACCATATGATCCAGCAATACCATTCCTGGGTATCTACCCAAAAGAATGGAAACCAAATTATCGGACCGACACATGTATATCTATGTTTAGAGCTGCACAATTCACAGTTGCCAAACTATGGAAACAGCCAAGATGTCTATCGACAGATGAATGGATTACAAAACTATGGGATATGTACACAATGGAATTTTACTCAGCCATAAAGAAGAACAAAATCATGTTCTTTGCTGGGAAATGGATGCAACTGGAAAACATTATGTTAAGTGAGATTAGTCAGTCACAAAGGGTAAAAAAGCATATGTTATCCCTAATATGCAGATGCTAGGGAAAAGATGGGGCACAAGAGGGACTCCAGATGAAAAAGGAGAAACCCTAGATAAGCAAGGAAGTTGACTTAACTGAAGATGATGGATTCGGAGGGGACACCCTAATGCACATGATGTACTTTCACAAATATATCAAAGTCAATCACTTACCTGAACTTGAGAAGGAGGGAAAGAGAGGGTGTGGAGAGGGAATTGGGGAAAGGATTAAATGAGAAATGTGTGCATATATGCCTTTATCAGCTTATACCTAACAAAGATGTATGATTACAATACACCAATTAATAAAAAACGATTCATTCTCAACTTTTACAAAGTTTCTCTAACTTTTATTGAATACTATTTCCCCCAGATATCTCCATATACTCCATCCAAAGGAGAAAATATACAATTCTCAATTCTGCAGGTTTTTTATTTTCTCTTATGTGCATGATGCTCCATCTTCAGCAATTCATCACTTTGTGTTAAGCATTAATATTGCATTATTGTCTTATTTTAAAATGAAAACCCAGGGCATGAGAGAACCAATCATGATAGCAGATCACATGTGAAAGGGAAATTACTAAAAAAGAATGAGTTGGGTGCTCTTTATAGATGTGCTCTATTTTTAATAATTCAATGAGCTATCCATTTGTGGTTTCCTTTGTATACTTTTCCTTTTAAAGAAATTTAGAAAAGCAAATAAATAAGAGAACTGTGAATAATATGCAAGATGCAGTAAGAAAATTGTGTCTACTTCCAAGTTTTGCCTAGAATCAGTCTTTGGGGGAAAGGGAGGTATGAGAATAATAAGAATCCATTAGGGTCAAAAAGCATGCTGAGAACAAAGAGAATAGAAACTTTACCACTGTCTCCAGGAATTGACCTGAAGAACAAAGATGCTGCATCCAAATGACAGACACTGATTACTACTTGGATCTATTCTTGCTAGGGGGAAGCATAATTCCTTCAGACTCCATCTCAGCTTAAAGTAGATGTCCCTTAAATCCATCTCCTTCTCTTACCTCTGGCTGATTCTATGCTGACCAAAGCCATCTATTACCAGCAAATTAGGTTTCGCACATATATTGATGTCAAAAGAGTGGTGTGCTGAGAAGACAGCTGGTACCAGTTATAGATTATACCCAATGGATCTTCCTTTATAAATAAGCTTGACTCTGGTTTACAAATCAGTCTCTTCAGAGGCTGATTACTGTGAATCAATTCATCAACATGTTAACAACTCAGAAGTGCTGGAGGCTGAAGAAAAAACTCTAGAATCTAAGAGAGGAAGAGGATAACATGACAGTGTGGAAACATTGGATTATCTGCTTCCTGACAGCTCTCATAGCAATACTAGAAGAGAAAGTGGAAACACAAGAAGGATATAATCCCTGGAAACTAAAGAAGTTAGGTAAAAAGTTATTATTAAGAAAACTTTCAAAAAAAAAAGAATTTCTTTTGTAATTCCTGTCCAGAGAGAAAAAAATAATGTACATTTTTTAAGAAACAAGATACCCCTTGCTTTCCCAATATACATTATTATTCCTCTAAATAGAACTTTTGAGGAAAAAATTTGCCCTAGGAAACACTTTTTCTTTATCTCAAACTCTACCATCTGGGTAGAGCTGAAACTATTCCTCCTTAGTGTGGGCAGAGATCACTTAGTGATCATATTCTATTTATCTAACCAAGTCAATTGATTCAGGGAAGGTACATGGATTTTCTGAGACCTATCTCAGCACCACAAAGGAAGACTATATGAAACTAATTCAGAGACCACAGGTAGAATTATCATATACTCTGTCATCCAAAGTAGAATACTTGTCTAGGACAATAAATAGGCTGACAGGGAGAAAAAAACATAAATATAGACAAGTTAATTTATTTATTTATTTATTTTTTGCGGTACTGGGGATTGAACTCAGGGGCATTCTACCTCCGAGCTATACCCCCAACCCTATTTTGTATTCTTTATTTTGAAACTGAGTCTCACTAATTTTCTGAGTGCCTCACTAGGTAGCTGAGACTGGCCGCAAACCTGGATCCTCCGGTCTCAGCCTACCGAATGCTGGGATTACAAGTGTGCACCACCACACCCGGCTAGACAAGTTTAAATAGTGCTATATGCATATACAAAATTATTAATACCAATATCAATAATATGTATGGGGAAGGGTAGAGACCAGGGTGAGATCTGGAGGGAATCACACCAAGTACCATGTACATGTATGTTCCTGTCACTCTGCATCTCATTATGATGTACAGTTACAATACACCAGTAAAAGTATTTTTTTAAAAAAAAAAACAGGGCTCATGTTCACTTGACCAAAAAAAAAAAAAAAAAAAAAAAAAATGAAGGCAGGCAGAATCTTTACAGTATAAATTGAGTATCTGGATCTATATTTTTAGATTATGGAGCCAATAAGTCTTAGTTTTGTTAAATTCAATTGGAATATGGTTTTTACTCCCTTAAAATGTAGTTGACTTACAGAGAAGAGCTGAAAAAAAAATATCTCTGCCATCCAAAGTAATTCAGGTGGAACCATGGTGATCTCAGGCTAGAAACTTGATAAGGAAAAAGAAACAATTGGATTCACAGACATTCTGTACTCCTGTCAATTTGAGGATTTCTAATAATTGAATATAAATAACAATATATATATATATGTTCATGATTAGAAGATATAATCATGATATTTCATCATACAAATTTTAATTAAAAAAATTTTCCTGGGGTAGTGCCTACCAAATCAATCAAGTTTCAATCTGTGTTTTCTAGTTTAAGACAATAAGGACAAAGGTAACTCATGAATTAAAATAATTTGATATAAGGCTCACTTTTATTGATCCCATCAAACAAAACAGAACTATGAAGAATGTCAGTGAGAAAGAGCCTGAATCACATATAGAAAATTATCAACTGCTTCCAGTGGTTTGATTAAGCAGTTAAATAAGTTATTAAAATATCTGTTATTCAATTTTTCCCATTATGGCATGTCATTTATATGTTGAGATTACTGTAAGAATGAATGCATTATATTTCTTAAGTAGTTTAGGTTTTAGGAAACTCAATAAGAATATTATAAATCAATAAGAATAAACTCAATAAGAATATTATAAATCAAATATAATAAGATTATAAATCAATAAGAATATTATAAATCATAATTTAAACATTTCTATATTTATGTTTTTCCCTGGCAGCAATTTAATATTTGTGCTAGACAAGTGTTTTTTGATTTTAATGTTAGGTTACAGCTACAGCTATAAGGAGTCGATTGAATATCTGCTCTGGTCAAATATCTGTTAAGACATCCATATTTCAATGGGATCTTAATAGTACTGGGCAAGTAGCAAGGAGAATGCAAACAAAAGATCTCTGGTGCAGGTGAAAAATCAGAAGAGAGTCAGAAGTCCTGGATTTGGGACCTAATTTTATATATACAGATCTGAATAACCTAGAATACTCCAAATAAACCTTATGGGCCTCAATTTTCTCATCTTAAAAATGGGAGTTTTGAACAGTACATAAAATGGCACTGCTAAGGTAAAAAAGATTTCATGTGAGTTGGCATGAAAGGAAGACTTTTTTTTTTTTTTTTTTGTAAACTGGGTCTTGCTAAGTGATAATGCATTGGTCTCTAACCTACAATCCTTCTGTTTCAGCCTCCCAAGTACTGGGATTATAGGCATGTGCCACTATGCCCAGCTGGGAGATATTTTTAAATGGCTTGATCAAAAAGATGAAATATATTAATATTGAAAACAATGAGATGCATTTGTTTTTTCTAACATTCAAAGAAAGGTATCTAAGGTAAATATTTATATGCACCCCAAACAAAACTATGTATTTTGTACATACATACATACACACACACACACACAAAATGTATTTTTAATGGCTCAAGATTATACACAATTTTTTTCTTTGGAACTAAGACTAGAATGATGGAGGCTAATGAAACATTGGCCTTGCCTGTAATATTTGAATTTTTATGAAAATATTATTTAGCTGTGTCATTAAAATAATGGTTAATTCATAGGAAGTATTTAACTTATGTGACTGACATAGGGATATTACTGAAAGTAAAAATATAAAATAAAGGTAAACTAATTTGGTTGTCAATAATTTCACAATATTTAAAGATAAGATATTTTGTTTCTATACATATTGATATTAGGAACTATCTAAATTAATATTCTTACAGACATTTATCAAAGCAAGAGTAACTCCTGGGTGAAAGATCAGAACTAGAGAAAAATTTGAGACTCTTGCGACCTAAGTCAAAATCATTATATGGAGGTTAGGTCAAGAGGAAAGACAGATTTTTAAGTCCACCTTAGAAAAATGTATTTCAGCTGGGCATGGTAGCACTCACTTATAATCCCAGTACTTGAGAGGCTGAGACAGGAGGATCAAAGATTTGAGGACAGCTTCAGTAAGTAGTGAGACTCTCATCAACCTAGCTAGACCCTATTTCAAATAAAAATAAAAATAGGCTGGAGGTGTATATCAGAGGTAGAATGCCTCTTGGGGGGGGGGGGGCAGAGAGAGAGAGAGAGAGAAGAGAGAGAGAGAAGGAATGTATTTAAAGGGAATAAGAAGAAGAAAGTAAGAGAAGTTTAAATACAATAGTCATAAAGATATTTAATGAACTGGGATATAGCATTGCGACAAAATCCAAGAGACTAAGCAAGGAGAAAGAATTAATTGATGGTGGCACACATTTCTTAAAGCAAGATTACGCCTGCAAAAACATACTGGACCTAAGAGATAAGTTCCAACAGAACAAAACTTTTCCTAAAAACTATGCTGGGAAATATAAGTAGATAAGTAAATAGGAGTTACAAAATGAATGGAGACTTTTAAAGGTTCACAGAGAAGAAATAGAACAAGAGCTAGAGGATACAACGAAGATAAGAAGTCTTGGAGATCAAGATGTCCGTCTCTTAAATATCCTTGAAGGCTTCCTGGGGCCATATTACCAGCTCAAAGTTCTCTACCATCTGACCTAAATCTATTAGCCAACTTCATCTCCACTGCATCCAGCATTAGCCTCAAATATTCTAGAATTATATCTTACAGCAACTGTTACTTGTTTATTCCCATGACTGGTCATTTTTCCCATCTGAAATGTCCTTTTGCCCTAATTCCTATAATATGGATAAATTCTAACAGATTTCTTCAGGATCCTCTGTAATTAATGTCTCATATTACACTGTTCTTTGCACAATCTATTTTGTGGTTTGAATCTAAAATGTCCTCCCAAAAAAAGCTCATGTGTTAGGCAATGTTCAGAGGTGAAATGATCATGTCAAAAGGGCTCTGACCTCATCACAGCATTAATCCATTTGATGGGTTAATAATTTTAATGGACTTACTGGAAGGTGGTGAAAATAAAAGGAAGGTGAGTCATAGCTAGAGGTCACTGTGTCTGGGGCCTTAGGGACAACATCTATTGCTGGCCCCTTACAGTTTCCCTTTCTCTGCTTCCCAGCTGACATGAGCTGAGAAGCTGTCTTCTATCACTCCTGCCACTGTGATGGTTCTGCCTTGGAGGCTACTGACCATGGACTGAACTTCTGAAACTATGAGCCAAAATAGACTTTTCCTCCTCTAAGTTATTCTCATCAGGTATTGGTCATAGTGAGGAAAACTAATATAACCTATATTAAGAATCATTATGAGTTGTGATGACAATGATGATTCTAATGGCTCAACATAGTGCTTCAGATATATACATGTGTGCATATATATACACATACATACATGTGTGGATGTATGTATGTGTATAAATGTATTCTGACTATATACATTATTAGCATTATGCTGTTTATCAGCATAATGTATGCTTACATACATACACAAATATATACATAAACATTATCTTTTAATATTTATAAAAGAGCTAAACAACATGGTTCCTTCTTTTATATTTCTTTGTCATTACTGTGCTAAAATATATTCTAATGTCATAGAAACCAGAGATGGTGTCATATGGCATTTTTATATTATTTAATTTACTAGCCTAGTGCATTAAATAGGCCACCAAGGAATATTTCTCTTAAGAAAGAACTTTAGTTTATCATATAGTTGAACTCTATGTCCCCAAATGATGGTTGTTCCTGTTCTTTTACAAGATTTATTTTCTGTTTTCTTATTCTTTCTAGGTTCTATTCAGATATAGCTTATTTCATTACATCTATGACAACATCAATTTTGAGATACACTGCCATTTAGTGCAGCTCCACACTGTCAATTGTACCATAGCACATTATCATCTATAGGATGCATCTCAATTCCAAAGATGATACAAAGCGAAAAGAAGAAAGTGCCCCACTTAGAACTGATGCAATATGATAGTTCATCTATGGAGGATTTCACTACAAAGTATTGAGAACTTACTAGTTGTCAATGATTTTTATTGGTTCTCTAAACAAAACATATATTTACAGAGATAATTTTTTCAAGGGGATTTATACTAGTATCTCAAAAGTATAACAAAGTAATTTATAAAGAATCATTAACTAAAATACATATTTAAATGAAATTAATGTCTAAATCATTTACTGAGTAGTTTAGTAAGTGCTAATTAATTATAATCAGAACAAATTTCTTTATTGATTTTTAAAATTAGAATTGCTATCTGTGATCTAAAAAAAAGTCTGGCTTATTTTTGTTGTTGTTGTTAAAAGCGTTACTAAACTCTGCATCATTTTTCTCTAAGTTTTATATCTTTTCTGCCTTACAAATTGAATTTAAAAGTAACTAAAAACACTCATTACAAATCATTTACAAAAGTCATGGAAAACAAGTACTAAATCCATAGAGGAGCATTCACAGAACAGAACTAATGGAGAGGTCTCTTGACCATGAACAACAACAACATCTTTCATAAGCAATAAACCTAACATAGCCTGATTTCCCAATAAGGAGTGGTATTTTTCAACAAATTATGAGACATGTAAACAGTGGAAGATATAGCCCACTGTGATAGACCAAACTTACTGAACTCTTCCTGGAGGTCACCCAGACGTTAAAAGCACCCATATGGCCTGATGATTATCTGCCATCCAGAGAAGCAATTGTGCGGAGCCTCAGGAGAATGGGTATGTCTGATTGCATGACCTGATTTCCTTTTGGGCTAACAACTCTTTCTATTGCTAGAAAAGGCCTTTAGCCCATCTGCTGGAAGTTTTCCTACAAACGACATAGTGAGCACATTCCCAAAGGCGTACTACTGACCAGGGAATCATTACACTTAGTCTTGCAGTTGCAGAGGCTCTTTATCACTAAACCATTCTTTCATATTTTTAAATAATAGTATTTTAATATTTTCCTAACAGCTTTACTTACTCATTAAACTAGCTCAGATCTTTCCCAAACACAGAACTACAAAATCTCAGAAACTACCTGTTACAAAGATTTCTTGTTGCTAGAGGGACTTTTGACATTTCCATAGTAGTTTAAATAAATGCCACTTGACTTTTGAGGACCTGCCTTTATAAAGTTTGCCAGATATAAATTTGTCTTTATTAGTTCAGGACAAATCAACCAAAACCAAAGGAATAATTTGGGTCCTGGCCTGAATTATTAAAAAATAATGTTGATGTAGAATACAGTATTAGAATGCTGTGGAAAATGAGCAAATTGTGACCTGCAGACTAACCCAGGCCCACTGCCTATTTTTGTAGAGACAAAGGTTTTTACATGTTTAAATGGTTGCACTTTTATAAATGGTTATACAAGCTGCTACATACTGTACTTGGTTTTGCCTCTTGGCCCAGGAAAACTAAAATGTTAGCTATGTGTCCCTTTACAAAACAGTTTGCTGACCTCTACTGCAGAACATTCATGTTTATATTAGGAAGCTTTCAAAGGCTTTATGACCTTGTTCCTCATGGCAACTGCTATGAGACCCATGCAAAGTATACCCCAACTAACAGCTATGCAGCCCAAACTTACTACTTTCAAAGTCTCTACAAAACAAATCACAGCCTTCTAATTGGAGAAAACGCTACACTTATACCATATAGATGCCCCAGAGTCCAATATAATGAAAAGTCAATATGTGGTACCTGGATTCCATAACTCTCAAATTCCCAATTCAAAGATTCAGTTTTATTTTGTTATTGTTTTCCAGGACTAGATTCTGTAAGAGGTCTGTGGAGCAGAATCATCTTAATAATTGACTTCTATGAACCTTCTTTCTTTAGCTTATCAATGTACGCAGAGGAGATAGGAGACAGACGATTATCACAACATGCAAGTAGCTCTCTCTGGCCACGGTTATTAGAACCATACCTTGTTATTCTTCTCCTCTATGTTAGCAGCCGTAAGTTTTTAGGCACATTCTCACAAGTATTATCTTTATATTTCTGTCTAGCCCATTATCACATTGCCCAAGGGGGAAAAAAAAAAACTTTTCATTAGTCTTTATCTAGTTCCTATAAAGGACAAAACAGTTTTATTTTGATTGTGAGCTTTGGTTTGCTTGTTTAACAGATGCTTTTTTACAAGGGTGCAAGGAATAAGTCCTGAATTGTTTAGCTAAAAGAATGAGTGCTATGAATGAAACAGTACAATCATGAGCTGAGACATGAAAGGCAGATTAACACTAGATGCCCACATAACTCCTAGGTCCACACAGCTTCCTAATGATTGTTGGGGTGAGGCAGTTTTCCAAGGGTTGTGTATGCAAAGAGTTGGGCAGAGCCAGGACTGGGGCTAATGCCAGGCAGAATGTTAAAAATAGGTAATATGACTTCAAATTAGGTAACAATTTCCTAACACATATATCCTGATAGTTTACATTAGTTACAAGATGTAGTGATGTTTATAATTCAAATCTACTAATTTCAAGCTGGCATTATATAAAGTTAAGAAAGAAAAATTAATCTAGATAACAGGAAATTGATCTAGGTAACAATGAAGCCGAAACTACAGATATTGCTAGGGAAAAATATGGGGATCACTTTATATGCATAATAAAAGAGATGGCCTTCAAAAAATAAAATATATTAATTATAATTAGGTAATGTAATTTAAACAATATTTGATGAATATGTCTTACTACTTCACTTCAATGCCCTTAGAGAATAATGTGACATAAATACAAAGCAGAGAAATCAAATCAATCTTACTGCCACCTATGTGGTAATCTCAGCTTTCCAATATAAACTAACCTAGATTAGATACCAAGTACAAGACAATAAAACAAGATTTAAGTTTCAAGTTTAATTTGAGGCTTAGAATTGGCTGAAAGGTCACCAATTACATCACTACATGCTCATTTAATCAGCCACCAATTCCAGAGCATGTGGAAGTGGTGATAGCAAATCTTCTCCAAGTGATCTCATATACTTGTTTTGTTTTTGTTTTTTTAAATTCCTCATGCCTATAAAACAAACGAGGAAAAGAATCACTCAGGAGACAAGTTGCTCGAACAGGCAAGTAAACTGTAAGAGACCTTGTCAAACTTTAACTGCTGTTTACTATTGAATTATCAAAGACACTGGGTGCCTTCCATTCGACACTACACTTCATGGAATGTGTCCCTGCCTTTTGATAAGTGAAAAAGTGGTCATTAACCACAAAAAAAAAAAAAAAAAAAAAAAAAAAAATCAACTGCCAACAGAGTGCTGCTCTGAATCTTAACAGAGAAGAATTAAAATAGACATTCAAGTGGAAAATATCACAAGATAGAAGGAAGAGTGCCACCTTCTGTTTTCCACCAGAATACTGGATTCACTTATTTTTTAAATGGAAAGAAAAGGGGTGGGAAAAGGAAATAAAAGAAAAAGAAAATATCATGTCGTTAGCCCTAGCAAAGATACTATTAGAGTTATCTGAAATGTTCCAAAAGAGAAAGATTTCTGCTGTAGAAAAAGAATCATCTGAAAATACTGAGAAATTCTTCATCCATACTAAAAGGCAAAGATTGTCTTATTTATAAAGTATCTGATCATATAATCCTACTTTTCTATAAGTAAAAATAGCAAGACAATGTCTTTCCTTCCAGATCAGACCAGAGCTAAATCCTAAGAATGATCTTTACAGTACTTCTACATCACATGTGAAGTTCCTAGGTTATAAGGTTTCATTAAGGCCCTACTTTTTTTATTTGTGTATTTTAATTAAAAATATTTTGTCCTTTATTTGAATATTTTTAATTAAAAATATATTCTCCTATGAATAATAGGTAACACATTTCCAGGAGTTCACGTTTATTCTTCTATCAACCACTAATGCTTATAATCAAGGTAGGTTATTTATCATTATCCCATGTAACCTGAAATGGAAAAAAAAATGCTTTATAGTGAATTTAATGAGCCAGTAAAAAGCACTGCTTAAACAGAATACACTCCTTCAAATACAGCTTTATTATAGCCTATAATCATCAAGGTCATGACCGGGGTTACAAAATCCTTTAGAAATAATTGGGTTGTTCTTTTCAAAATAAAAATTTTAATTTATAATACAAGTGATATTATTATATTTCACAACAAAAGAATAAAGTATGTGTTTATATCACTTGTATTTAATTACCTATACACTCTTTTGCTGTGTGCTACTGCCTAGAAATAATAAATCATCTTTATAATTTTTAACATTATTATGTCTGGGTCTGCACTCAGATATTATTAATACCTATGCCAGAATATCCACTGGCCATTGCCTGTGCTCTGCTTCAGCAATCAAAATAACAAAGAACTGCTTGTTCATTGGAAACAAGATATTGAAATGCTCTGCAGATCAGAGAAGAGCCAAACAGTATGTTCAATATTTTTTACGCTTGTCATTGCAATGTGTATTTGTTTGTAGATGGAGAATCATTCCAGATAATGTTTCTTAAGGGAATATATAGGAAATAAGACAATAGATGATTAGAGGGCATTACAAATTCAAAGGCAAATGTTACAGAGCTTGTAGTTGTTCTTGGTCTTATGGAGGCAGATACCTGCATTCTCTTCACACAGCAGAATCCCTGCATCGAGCATACTAAAATATGTCTTAAGTGAATCATAATTTTAGGTTTTGCAAAACTTAGTTTCAACATTATTCTAAGGTTGTCAGTCTGGTTTTACAAAATTCAAAAGAGCTAAAGAACTCAAGTATATAAAAATGTACTTAAAATTATCTCCACAGCTACTGTACTTGATAATATCTTAAAAATTCTGGCTTCATGGAAACATAGGATTTACCTCCCAACATCACAACATACACGTACACACACACACACACACACACACACACACACACAAAACAAAAGAAAACTTCAAAAACCTGTAAGCAATATCCTCAGAAAGAGAATTGAATCTGTAAGGCACAAATGGGAGCATTTTATGATATATAAGTTATATTCTCAATAAATGTCTTTATTTATTTTTGTGCTACTGGAGATTGAACCCAGGGGTTTTCTACCTCTGAGTTATACTTTTTTGTTTTGTTGTTGTTGTTGTTTTGTTTTGTTTTGTTTTAAACATGGACTCTCCAGGTTGTTAGGCATCTCATTAAATTGCTGAGGCTAGTCTCAAATTTTCAATCCTTCTGTCTCAGTCTCCCGAGTACTAGAATTTCAGGCTCATGCCACCATACTGAGCCTAAAGGTCTTTTTTTTCTTTTTTTTTATTTTTTTGCGGTACTGGGGATTGAACTCAGGGGCATTCTACCTCCGAGCTACACTCCCAGCCCTATTTTTTATTCTTTATTTTGAAACCGAGTCTCACTAAGTTGCAGAGTGCCTCACTAGGTAGCTGAGGCTGGCCGCGAACCCGGATCCTCCGGTCTCAGCCTCCCGAATGTTGGGATTACAAGCGTGCACCACCACGCCCGGCTCCTCAAGGTCTTTTTTAAAACATACAAAAGGGTTGTATTAAAACCAAAAATTTAAACTAAGTGCTGTGGTGCACATCTATAATCCCAGTACTTGGGAAGCTGAGACAAGACAATTTCAGGTTTGAGACCACACTCAGCAAGACCCTGTTTCAAAATAGAAGTAAAATAGGGCTGAGAGTGTATCTCAGAGGTAAAATGTACCTGGTTTCAATCTCCAATACCAAAAAAAAAAAATAACAACAATAGCAAAAAACTAAACTTTTAGGAAATTGAAAAATAAATCAAATAAGAGAAAATATTTAAAAATTTAAACATTTCCAGACTTCCAACATCTGACTAAAATTGTTTCTAGATATATTATTTCTATAACAGAAATAATGCAAATAAAGACATCATCAAAGAAGTCATAAAATTCCCTAAACCAAAGGACATGTGCCCAGGACCAAAATAATAATGTATCTTACAGTCCTGGAGGTCAGAGATAACAAATGAGTCTCACTAGGCTGCATCCAAGAAATGCAGCAGAGCCATGCTCTTCGTAGAGGCTCTAGGAGAAATTCTTCCCTTGCCTTTTCCAGCTTCTGAAGGACACTACACACCTTAGTTTATGGCACCTCCCTTCCACAGGCTTCAAAATCAGCAACAGCCATTTGAATCCTTCTTGGCACTCATCAATTAGACACTGATTCTTGTGCTAGCCTCTTCCATGTTAAAGGATCCGAATGATTACACTGGGCCCTCTAGATCACTCCAGCTTGTGCCCTCAAAGCCAGCTGATAAGCAGCTGGCCACTTTTAAACACCCAGGCTGAAAAAAGGAAAAGAAGTAGCAAATCCTCAAACAAGCAAAGATACAAGAACAATAACACAGATGGTAGACTAGTGGAAATTTTGGAAGTCCCAAAATATCTTATATCCAGCAACCTGAGACCTACTTCACAGACACCAAGTTGAACAGCCATGGAATCACACAGTCCCATGAGGACAGGATAGAGAAGGATAACCAAATCCATGACCCCTTCACTCCCTGCCCCCATCCCCACCACACACCTGACTACCGAGGTGAGTACTCAAACCTCAGGGAGGTGAGTACAGACTCCTCATGGATTAACTGGAAAGGGATCATAAAAGGGGGATGGAAAATCACCCAGACCATGGCTGCATGCTGCACACAAAACTCTGAGAAAACACCAGGCTTGGAAACAGCAGATCACCCAGCCTTCTGTGTAGACACCATGGAGTCCCCATGCTTTCTTTGGTACAGACCTTGCACCTGGGTCTGGGGCCCACTGCAGGAGATCACAGCATTGGGGCTGCAGATTGATGTCTCTGTTACAGGTTTCCAAGTGAGAACTTGCTCGGGAATTTACTATAAGTGACTCTTAAGCAGCTGAAAGCATTCACACAGACCCAAGAGAACTGCAGAGGCCAAGTGCAAGAGGTTTTTTTTGTTTTTGGTTTTGGTTTTTTCTTTGTTTGTTTTTTGTTTTTTTTGCAGTACTGGGGATTGGACCCAGGATAATTCTGCCTCTGAGCTACACCCTCAGTCCTATTTTTTATTCTTTATTTTGAAACAGGGTCTCACTAAGTTGCAGAGTGCCTCACTAGGTAGCTGAGGCTGGCCACAAACCAGGATCCTTGGGTCTCAGCCTCCCAAATGCTCAGATACAAGCATGCACCACCACGCCCAGCTAAGAGTTTTTTAATGTTGTTCTTTTTTTTTTCTTCTTCACTTTTTTGTTTTGTGTCCTTTGCTTTTTGCTGCTGCTCTGTACTTGTGTGTTTGTGGGTTTTTGGTTTTTTGTTTTGCTTTCTTTTCTTTTGTTTACTGCTTTTGTGTATTTTCTCTTTCCTCTCTCCTTTCTTCTCTCTCCTCCTCCCCCCTCTCTCTTTTCTTTTCGTCCTGCAGTAGGAGCAAGCCTAGGACCCTAGTGAATGCAGGGTGAGGGCCCTGGAACACACTCTCAACCCCCAGCCTAGAAGAACCTCCTCCCAGCAGCCAGTGGTCAGGGCCAGCCCCTCCCTGCACCTCTGCCCCAATCTGATTCCTTAGCAAAGTAGGAAACAGAGGAGGCGGGGAGCAAGCTTGAAACAGAACTTTGGAGCAGCTTCCAAATCTCTTCTGAGCAAGCCTCAAACCAAGAAGAAAAAAAAAATGCAAGGAAATATGCAAAGCCACAAAGGGAGTCAACTTTTTTCCAACAAGGAAATTTTGCTCATTCTCAGTTAAGCAATTCTTAAGATTCCTTTTTATTTTTATTTTTTTCTCTTCTTCTCCTCTTGTGTATGTGAGAGATTTTCTGTATTCTGTTTTGTTAGTCTGACTCCTAGTGAACTTGTCTGCCAGTGCCTCATATTATATCCAATTCCTATCACAGTGTCTAAATATTCTATACTGGTTACTAGAATTTTCCTTTTTTTTTCACCTTCTTTATTCTTTACTATAGATTACCTAACCACACTCAAACTCTTATTCTCCTTGATTCTATTTTCTACTTTATCCTATTCTTGCATCCCTCACTCTATCTCCTTCCTCCTCACTTACCTTCACCATTGATTACAATACAATTTGCCCTTGTATATACCAGCTGACTCCTCTAAACCCCTACTGTTGAGGCTGGACCAGATAGGTAAACCAGTAGGAAGGGCTACCAGACACTAAGAACAAACCAGTCACAGTTGAAAGCCATCCAGTATGCTGCATATAGAAGTTTAAAAATGCACAGGACACAAACTGCTCTCCGAAACTACTATCTATTATGGAAGCAGCGACCGCTTTTCTGTCGTTAACACCTGGAACCCATCAATGCTACCATTGCAGCAGTACAATAATATTGGGAGACTTCACTCTTCTCACACCACTAGACTGATCTTCTAGATAAAAGATCAGTAAAGATGCTTTAGACTGAAGGAACACCTTAAACCAAACAGACTTACTAGACACATACAGAATATTCTACCCAACCCCAGCTGAATACACATTATTTTCAGCTGCTCATGGAATCTTCTCCAAAATAGACCATATCATGGGTCACAAAGCAAGTACTAGCAAATTAAAAAAAGGTGACATAACCTCCTGCATCTTTTCAGACCATAATGGAATGATACTAGAAATAAACTATAAGAAGACCCAGAGAAACTTCATAAATACATGAAGACTGAACATCACACTACTGAATGAGGGATGGGTCATAGAAGAAATAAGGAGAGAAATAAAGAAATTCCCAGAAACAAATGAAAATAGAGATACAAAATATCAAAATCTCTGCGACACTTTGAAGGCAGTATTAAGAGGAAAATTCATAGCACTGAGCGCTCACATAAGAAGAACAGAAATCACCAAATAAATAACCTAATGACACATCTCAAAGCCCTTGAAAAACAAGAACAGTCTAATCCCAAAACCAGTAGAGACAGGAAATCATTAAGATTAGAGCAAAATTCAATAAAGTAGAGAAAAATACAAAAAAATCAACAAAACTAAAAGCTGATTTTTTGAAAAAATAAACAAGATAGATAAACCATTAGCCAACCTAACCAAGAGAAAGAGAGAACCGGTCCAAATTACAAAATAAGAAATAAAAAAAGTAATATTACCACAGACAATGTAGAAATCCAGAGGATTATCAGAAACTACTTGGAAAAACAAAATGGAAACCTAGAAGGAATTGGAAAATTTCTAGACACATACAACCTTCTTTGTGTGTGTATATGTATGTGGGGGGGGGGGTACTGGGGATGAAATCTAGGGGCATTCTACCTCTGACCTACACCCCCAGTCCTATTTTTTATTCTTTATTTTGAAACAGAATCTCACTAAGTTGTGGAGAGCCTAAGTATCTGAGGCTGGCCGTGAACCCGGATTCTCCGGTCTCAGTCTTCCAAGTACTATGATTATAAGCATGCGCCACAACACCTGCCTCACATACAACCTTCTTAAATTGAATTAAAAAGATATAAAAAAGTAAATCAACCAATAACAATCAAAGAGATTTTTTTTAATCAAAGAGATTTAAACCACAATAAAAAGTCTACCATCAAAAAAAAGGCCAGGTCCAGATGGCTTTCCAGCCAAATTTTATAAAACCTTTCCAATGCTTCTCAATCTATTCTGTGAAATAGAGACAGGATTCTCCCAAATACTTCTATGAAGACAGAATCACATTAATACCAAAACTGAATAAAGCAGCTCAATAAAAGAAAATTACATAAAAATATCATTGATGAACTTAGTGGCAAAACTTCTAAACAAAATAATAGCAACACACATTCAAAATCACATCAAGAAAATTATACTCCATGACCAAGTCAGGTTCATTCCAGTAATTCAAGGCTGGTTTAACACATGAAGAACAATCCATGTAATTCATCACATAAACAGAATTAAGGACAAAAATCACATGATATTTCAATAGATGCTGAAAAGGCATTAAACAAAATCCAACACCCATACACGCTTAAAACATTGCAGAGAATCAGAATAGAAGGAACACACCTCAACATCATAAAGGCAATATACAATAAGCCTGTAGCCAACATCAAATTGGGGAAAATTTGTGAGTTGTCTGTAAAATCAGGAGCAAAGCAAGGATGTCCACTATCACCACTCCTTTTCAATATAGTACTTGAGACTCTAGCCAGAGCAATAGACAAGAGAAGGAAATCAAAGGAGTACAAATAGGAAAAGAAGAACTGAAACTACCTCTATTTGCAGATGACATGATACTATCCTTAGTAGACCCAATAAACTCAACCAAAAAGCTTTTAGAACTTATCAATAAATTCAACAAATGTGTCCCCATGCCTGGACACAAAATCAATCTTAAAAAATCAGACGCTTTCTACGTGTCAACCACAAATACACTGAAAAAGAAATCCAGAAAACATTTCCACTCACAATAATACCCAAAACAATAAAATAGTTAGAAGTAAACCTAACCAAGGAAGTAAAAGACCTCTATGCAGAAAATTATAAAACACTAAAAAAAGAAATTGAAGATCTTAGAAGGTGGGAGAACCTCCCGTGCTCTTGGACAGATAAAATAAATATCATCAAAATGGTAATTTTTCCAAAAGTGATATACAATTCAATGCAATACTCATTAAAATACCAAGGTCATTCTTTACAGATAAAGAAAAATCAGTCCTTAAATTCATTTGGAACAAGAAAAAACCCAGGATAGCCAAAATAGTTCTCAGCAATATGAACCATGCAGGAGGCATCACAATATCTGACTTCAAACTATACTACAGATTCATAGTAGTAAAAACAGCATAGTATTGGCACAAAAGCAAACACATAGACCAGTGGAGCAGAATAGAAGTCTCAGAAACAAATCCATACACTTACAGCCAATTGATTTTTGACAAAGGTGCCAAAACCATGCACTAGGAAAAAGACAACCTCTTCAACAAATGGTGTTGGCAATACTGGTTATCCATATGCAGAAAAATAGAAATAAACACCACTTTCTCGCCCTGCACAAAGTCAATTCAAGATGGATCAATGACCTGGAATTTAGACCAGAGACCTTGCAGTTACTTTCAGAGGGCAGAGGACCAACACTCCAACACATAGGCACTGGTAAAAACTTCCTCAACAAAAACCCCAAAGGCACAACAAATTAAAATAAATATTAACATCTGGGATTTCATTAAACTGAAGAACTGTGTACAGCAAAGGAAACTATCAAGAACCTGAAGAGAGAGCCAAAAGAATAAATGATTTTTGCCAGCTACTTCTATGATAGAGGACTAATATCTAGAATATACAGAGAACTCAAGAAACTCACTGCTAAGAAAACAAATAATCCAATCAAAAAATGGGCATATGAACTAAGTAGACACTTCACAAAAGAAGAAATACCAATGGCCAATAAATGTATGAAAAATATTCAACATTATTAGCAATGAGAAATGCAAATCAAAACTACCCTAAGATTTTTACTAACCCAAATTAGAATAGTAATGGTTAAAAACACAAAGAATAAAAATCATGGTGAGGATGTGGAGAAGTTGGAACTCTGATACACTATTGGAGTGTTTGCAAATTAGTGAAACCACTTTGGAAAACAGTGTGGAAGATCATCAGAAGAATGAGAATTAGCCTATCATGTGATCCAGCTATACCACTCCTGGGTATCTACCTAAAAGAATGGAAACCAGACTACCAGAGTAATGCATGTATATCTATGTTTATAGTTGCACAATTCATAATTGCCAAACTATGGAACCAGTTGAGATGTTCATCAATAGATGAATGGATTACTAAACTATGTGATATATACACAATGTAATTTTAGCCATAAAGAAGAACAAAATTATTTCTTTTGCAGGGAAATAGATGGAACTGGAAAACATGCTGAGTGAGATTAGTCAGTCACACAAAGTGAAAGGTTCTTTCTCATATGCAGATGCTAGAGAGAAATTGGGAAATAGGAGGGACTCTAGACAAAGAAGGAGAAACCTTAGATGAGGGAAGAAGGCAATCTAACTAAGGGAAAGGGAGGGGGGAAAGAAAAACATCTCAATGGTCATGATGTTCATACACAAACTTATCAAAGCCAATCACTATACTGAGCATGGGAAGTGGGGGAGGAGTAGAGCGGGAACTGTGGGGGGGGGGGGTTCAGTGGGTACTCTGCGCATGTATGCCTCTATCACCCTGAACCTCAAAAAGATGTATTATTACACTGTACCAATAAAAAAAAAGAATTCTGCAAAAGGAAAAAATAAATAAATTGTGGCACATGCCTATAATCCTAATAATAGGGAAGCTGAGACAGGAGAATCACAGGTTTAAGGACAGCCTCAGCAAGTAGTGAGACTTTCATCAACCTAGCAAGACTCTGTCTCAAAATAAAAATTAAAATGGGGCTGGGTGTGTAGCTCAGAGGCAGAATGTCCCTTGGTTCAACCTACAGTATCACAAAATACACATATGAGGAGAAGCCAAATGAGCCTCTCTACATCTGGCCAGATTGAGTCTTTCTGGCTGGAAGACATAAACCCAGTTGGATTTGTAATGAAACCTAGGACATGGCCACTAAACCTGGTGAAGTCTGGGGGAGCCTGAGGTGGTAAAAAGAAAATCAGCAATTAAAGACTGTAAGTCCCACCTAAGTCCACACCAGGGAAAGGTGTGCAAGTAGAAGTAAGGCCTGGACTATCCATCACTTGTCCTAAGGCAGAGCCATCTTAGCTGTTCTAAAGGATGTCTAGTGAGTGCCTTCCATCAATGCCCTTGGATCAGCCAGGAGAAGGGACATGAATTACTGCACCATTATTTTTCTGGACTCTATGAACTGTCCCATGAGAGTCATATGTCCCCTCAACTAGACAGCATGGAATCACCCACATTACGCTATTGCTGCCTCTGGAAAATAATTTTTCATACCTATTTCCTCCTTGTGTACATCTGACAGTCACACATCCTTTTATCAGAGGGCTCACCACCTACTGTGCAATGGTCTGGGTTTTTTTCTTATCTATATCCCTCACTGTCCCATGAAATCCTGCATGGCAGGTGACATGTCTCTCATCTCCGTATTCCCAGCAATCACATAGGTCCTGATGTAGGAGGCACATCACAAAGGATCACAGAATGAATAAGTGCCTAGGATGTTCCAATCTAAAAATTGTCCCAGAATTGACATACTGAATGGCTGCAGATTTCTTTTCATACAAAGAATAAATCCGCTGGGTTAGCAGGAAATAAAGTGAGAGGATATTCATTTAGTCTGAATGTCTATAACAAAATGACCTAAAAAAATATTGAAGTTGATTTTCAAATTCAATCTCTTTCAGAGACATGCACCACAATTATTACTCAGAAGTCTGGCAGATTTATGTTCAAATTACTTCTTTGTCATGTGCCAACAATGTGACATTGAGTTGATTATTTTCTTTTCTGTGACATTATTTCTTATTTTATATATGAGTAAAATAATATCTGCTGCATAAGATGATATGTTAATGAGATTTTATATATATTTGAAATAACGTGAAGGTTAGATGTATATATGTAGTACTAAAACATATTTTATGAGATTTCATGATAGAGCAGAACAGTGAGGAATTAATGAGCAGCTAGCAATGTAGTTCTTCAATATTTATAAAACTGTCCCTAATAATAGAAATAAATGTCTTATTATATGCATAATATTCTATTTAATTAAAACATTTATAAATCAATTTACTTAATATGTGTTACCACATTTAAAAATGACACATTTAATAAATTTCCTTGAAGTTTAACAGTGTATTACTTCTTTATGAAAGAAGTTTAAAATAAGTGCAAGAAATCTAGGAAATAAAAATTACAGCAACTCTTCCAAAAATCTAAGAAAAATAAAAGAAACACTTAAGGATACAATTAAAAGAATAAAATTTAAAAGCAATATTAAATATTCAGATTCAGTTTCAGTATTCAAAATATAATTTCTTTTCTTAACCATTTTTTCCAAATGAGTTTGAACATGTAGAATATTAATTTATTTTCCAATTTGGCTCAGATGAGATTACAATTGACATGAAATGAAAGCAAGTATGCTAAAGGCAGATTCAAAGCCAAAAAGACTGAATAAATATTATGGAATAACTGACTACATACCCATCAACATACACCAAGAGGGATTCTCATCACCACAGCTATCCAAGGAAATATACAGAGGCTTTTTTTTTCCTTAAAAATGATTCTATTATTTGAAGAGGGCAATTGAATTCAATGGTACTATTAAAAGTCTGTACATTTTTAAAGTTTATTTATATATCTATATATTTATATATCTATATATTATAAATCAACATTTACTTGGTTGCACTTATATTTCTTCAAATGTCTCAAATACTTGTAAACTCATAATCAGTGTCACTCCTAGTCAAAGTGCAGCTCCTACTAACATAATTTCAATTTCCCTTCTTACCTGCCTCCCCGTTCACTCTCTTTTGCTCTGAGTCACCTGTCATGCTTCCTGCAGGATTAACTCTATGTCAGGCCCTATGCTAAGTCCTTTTCATGCATGACCCCCAAAACATCCTCACACCATACCTATGAGATAAGTAAATGTCCCAAAATGTGAAAACTGAGACATAAACAACTTGCCCAAGCCTAGAGCAGTGGTACATCCCTATAATCCCAGTACTCAAAACCCTTGGCAATTTAGCAAGATCCTGTACTACAGAAAAAAAAATTTTAAATGATAATAATTACTTGTGCAATGTGTATGCAGTTGCTAACTGGTGGGGCTCAGATTTGTGGCCAATGTTCAACCTCAGTCACCACATTTTGTGTTTTTCAAATCTTTCTTAGATTCAGAATAAAAGATCACTTCAGAAGCTCAAAATATATAATAGATTAACTTCAACTTTGGTTGAATTGAGATGACAGGCTGAAGCACTCAAGTTACCCCTTTACCCTATCTTTCAGAAGAAATTCCAAGGGAAGTGAACTAAAATCCACTGCTCTCAGTCTTTCCTTCATCCGAAGTGTACCTTCTTGGGCCAGTTTCCTCTCAGAGACATCAATTTGAAAATTGTGATTTTTCAGTGAGTAAATAACAGATGCCTCTTAGGTTTGTGTCACATAGTCCTTTAATCCATGGGGGTACAGTTCAAACAGAGTCCCATAATCTTCTACATCACTGAAGAAGTACACAAAACCCACTTACAAGCAAACTAAGAAGAGGAAAGGAATTAATGCATGCAGGATAGACCTCAAACTAGAGGACAGGATTGGATGAACAAATGCTCCATTGTCCTGCTTCCCAGACACCTAAGGAGCAGGTACCTGTAGCCTGAGGCAGCAATCACTGGCGATGCATCCTACACTGGCTTTTCCTCTCTTTTTTACACTCTAGACTCCCTCACTTTTGAATACTTATTCACCTAATTAATAAAGTGCCTCTCATAAATCCTTATTTCCATCTCCGCTTTCAGAAGACTCAATCTGAATTTGATATGCTGAAGATCAGGGGCAACCTTAAACCCAAGGGAATCTGTATCATGCAGCACATAGCAGAACTGTCAATGAAAGAAGCAGGAACAGCAGCTTCTCATGAGTTCCAACATCATTCATAACATACTTCCCCCGCTGGCCTTCTCATTTACTTCCCTAGATACACCACAGTGAAAAACTATAGGTGGATTATAAACCTAGAAACTTTCATTGATATATATTAGCATTTTATCATATCCCTAAAATAAATCAACATTATTATATCGTGGTATTGCTCTAAGAAATGTGTATAAATAAAACAAGAATATGCTTTTGTACTTCTCAGTATTTAATACAATCTAGGGAAGAATAATGAAGAGAAGAAAGCAGGAAGGTACATAGAAGAGCATGTCAGGAGCCCTGTAGGGCCAGCTGTGGTTGCAGGTGGTGAGATCTGCAGATGGGAAGAAAGCACATGGAGCCACCCTCCAGAGGTGAACAAACAGCAAACAACAACTTTATTCACAGACCCATCCCTTATATAGAGTTCCAGGCAAAAAGACATACATTCATGACAGCATGACATGCTCATGTGTGTTACGCCTTCATCAGTCATTGCATATGCATGTTCACTACTTTGCTTAGTCATTGTACTTGCATGTTACACGTTTCTTTATCATTGTGTATAACTATATGCAATGTGCATGCACAAGATATATGCACACAACTGTGGCTGCACAAAGGTCATACTGTCACCACCAGCCTGTGCTTCCTCTGGGCCTCCACACTTCACCCTCTCCAGGGTGGTGGTGTACCATTTGATGCAAAAAGCATTACATTGGACCCAAATACCACAACAGTATTAAAGGGTGCAGCAAATGACTATTAGTCCTCCAACCATAGAGGACTAATAGTTAATACCCATCTCCAGGAGGAGCCCAGTGAGTTCCACAAGGTTATAAACAGATCCTACAGTAAGAGCTGAATAGCCTGTGCCTCCACATCCGTTTCATCTAAGGCTTACTCTACCTGCTGTGGGTGGGTCTGGGATACACACAACGTTCTAGATGAAGAAGAGTACATGTTTTTTCCTGTTTAGCAGTGAATATATCTAATGCCATTCTATTCTGCAAAATCACCTTCACCATCTGAGTGGTTTCATCCATTAAAAGGGAAACAGCCTTATTAAAGCTCTACACGTCTAAAACTTCTGAAACATATTGAGCCAAGGCTTCCATTTGTAGCTCTACATAAATAGTACCACCTCCTGGAACAAACAATGCTAGCATAGTTCTTGGGGCAACAATCCAACAATTCAATTGGTCATAGACCAGTTCATCTGTTCTATATAAAAAGGTGCTATGCTTACTAACTCTACATGTTCGCCTATTAACCAGCCCTATGCATTTTCTATAGTATATTCCAACAAGGAGGGTGGTATTATTACAATCTCAGTGCAAAAAGTCCTCTATTACTCATTGTCACTCATCCCATTTCTGGGTTGCTGTGGTTCCCAGTTTGCAAAGTAATCCAGTTGTCTGCAGTAGTGGGAGTGATTCACCATAGGAGGGCTTTGGTTGCCTCCACTGGTACCTCAGTGCAGACTCAGCAATGGGCGGTGTTAGGCAGCCTTCCAAAGATGTGTGCCCAGGAAAGCAGGTTATCCCCTGCCATTAAACTGGATGGTAAAACAGGACAGAAAGAGAGACCATTATAGGTAAGTTCTTCCCTTCTGGGAGGATGTAGGAAACATGCTCATCTTGTGAAAATTCCCCACAGAATACAAGGGAATAGATCACAGTCTTCTGACCTGTGTGCCTTCCCAAAATCATGCCTCTCATCTGTAGCAGAAGCATGGCCATAGCAGGCAAGGCCAGGCAGCTACCCAAGGGCCCAGTTGCAACTGGGTCTTATGTCCCATGTCCCATGGTTCCATGAGAACAACTCATGGCTTCTGCATATGCCAGGGCCACTCCCAGACATCTTGCTGCCTAGAGCCAAGGGTTTAGGTGCAAGGAGTAAAAGGGCTTCTCTCTTTACCTCTGGTTACACCTGAGAGTCTTCTGAGCTCCCTGTCATCTTCAAAGTATGGAACATTCCTGCTATTACCTTATCTGGGGGGTAGTATGGCAAGGTTACTCATTTAAAATCCACAATATCACAGGCACTTGTACCCAGCACCTCTTCTAATAGGAGGTCAAAAGCCTTCAGCATCTCTTTCAGGAGTCTGCTAAAGCATGTAATCATTCTGGCTGCTTGGGGCCAGACTTACACTAGAGCATTGGCAGCATCATTATTGGGGGTCTGTAAAGGTCTATGCACTGGAACATGATATATAGTAGCTCCTTCCCACAGGCCCTGCTTCCACAGGTCCTCCCACATACTTTTGCCCCACAATGGGCAGTGCCAAATCAAGCAATCTTGTGCTACCCATCAGGGTAGCCACAAGGTTAGCTCATGTAGACTGCCCAGCTGTCTGTACAGACAAGCAAGGGCCCAGTCTCCTTCATAAAAACTGACCAGACCACCTAAAGCTCAACCCACTGGGTGAAGCATCTAGCACTGATTTCATACCAAAATGTTCCTGTGGTGGACTGTAAGGCCACAGTCACCATGTGGGTGGTTACCCAAAACAAGAGCCATAAGTATATCACACTTTCGCAGGTATAGTCCTTCATAGGGGCTTGGCACATCTCGCACTTCTGTGGGCTTTCCCATATTCATAGGGACGTGGTACATCTCCCAATTTGCTGAGTTAGGAGGGGGCTATTGCTTGGAACTGTACTGACCCCAGCAAAGTATGTAATTAACTACTGTTTAGACAAAGGACTACTAGAAAACTATGCTCATTGTTCTAAACATGCACTCCACTTTGTCAGAGTAGGCATTTGGTCTATCCCTGTTCCTGGGGTCCAAGTCCAGGACTTCAGCCAACCTTAAATAGGTAAGTGGTCTGCACCATCACTGCCTCAGTACCTGTAATGGCTTCACAAGCTAAATGGGCAGCATATAAAGCCTCTAACTCCTTCCAGGGCTGTGAGCAAAACCCACTCAGGGTTTGACAAAACTCCAAAAGACCCAGATTTGTCTGTAACTGTTTGACCATTCCCAGCCTATTACTGCTTCAGGAATCACCTTTGTCTTACCCAGCCAGACAACTCCCAAGAATTTGACAGAATACTCAGTTCCCTGGGCTTTGTCTTGGTTGACAGCCCACCTCCATTCCTGGAGAGAGTTTCAGAGACTGCATGCAGCTGCTTGTAACTCTGTAAGAGAATCAGAGGTTAACATAACATCATCAATACAATGGTACAATCATACAGGTGCAGACTTCCACCAAGAGGCTAAATCCTGTGCCACCTGACCATGACATGCCTCAGACTTCTGCCAAAAGGCCACAACATAATGGAACTGTCCTAATTTGTGTGACAGGGGATCCGTCAGTTCTAAAATAGTGGGTACCACTGAATGCAAGGGCAGCATCACTTTATTTAGCTCCAAGTAGTCTACTGCCATGCACCAGGATCCCTCAGATTGTTGCACTGTCCATATAGGAGAATTGAATGGGCTGAGTCAGGCAGATTACACTGGCCTCTTCTAGTTTCAGTATCATTTGCCCAATTTCCTCATGTCTCCCTGGGAACTTACATTGCCATACATTCACAATCCTCATGGCTTGGGAGCATGATGGGGATGTCTTCTAGTAACAGTATTTACCACACACACTCATAGCCAAAATTCTCCAATAGTTATCTGCACAGTCAATTCCTATAATATGCCCACCCCCTGGATGCAGCCTCAGGTCAGCTGGTTTCCTCACCAACAGGGTACCTGGTCAGTCTCTAGTACGCTTGCCCACTGACCTTGAACAGCCCAGAGCTGCCACACCAGTACCCCCTGCCCCAACCAAGCTGACCTCCACTGCTGTAGCCCCGATATTCTGCTCAGACCATGGAGCTGTTTATGCACACTGGAACATTTGGCTCCAGCACTGTATGTGTGTGATTACTGCTGTTCATGTGTGCACATGCACTCACACATGTATGCCCTACAAGAAATTGAACCCAGAGGCCTTCTACCTCTGAGCTACACACCATCCCTATTTTATTTTTTATTTTAAAACAGGGCATCACTAATTTACCGTGTGCTGGTCTCAAACCTGTAGTCCTCCTGCCTTCACCTTTCAAGTACTGGGATTACAAGTCTGTACCACTATGTCTGGCAGAATAAATTTTTTAACCCATCATGAATCTAGTTTTTGATATTTTGAGTTCCCATAAAGGACTCCAAAACCTACTATTATCTAAAGTTATATTTATTTTCTTTTTTATGTGTGTGTGGTACTGGGGATAGAACCCAGGGGCATTCTACCTCCAAGCTGCACCCCCAGCCCTATTTTTCATTCTTTATTTTTTGAAACAGGGTCCCACTAAGTTGCAGAGGGCCTCACTAGGTAGCTGAGGCTGGTCACGAACCCGGATCCTCCAGTCTCAGCCTCCCAAATGCTGGGATTACAAGCGTGCGCCACCAGGCCCGACTTTAAAGTTATATTTATTTTCTAAGAACTTTTTATTATTCTTTCTCTTTCTAGTTAACTCAATATGGTTTGTTCAATATTTTACATTTAACTTTTTAAAATTTCTGTTTAGAAAATGAAAACTAATTTGAAATATTCAGCTGGCATAAAATATATATTTAGCCAAAAAAGTCTAAAATTATGAACCATATTGTTCTAAAGAAACTTGTTTAAAATAGCATTTCTTCTTTGATTTTGTAAATGGGGAAATAGCATGTATCTTTTAACCAAATCAGATCACTTAAAAGATGACTTATTTGTATTCCTTCTATTTTGTATAAGAAATGTGAGTATCACTATTCCTCCCTTACTTTATAGTTACTTAGGAATATTGTTAGAATGATTCCTTTCAATTTTTTTTTTTTTTTTTTTTTTTTTGGCGGTACTGGGGATTGAACTCAGGGGCATTCTACCTCCGAGCTATACCCCCAGCCCTATTTTTTATTCTTTATTTTGAAACCGAGTCTCACTAAGTTGCGGAGTGCCTCACTAGGTAGCTGAGGCTAGCCGCGAACCCGGATCCTCCGGTCTCAGCCTCCCGAATGCTGGGATTACAAGCGTGCGCCACCA
>PVLC010015820.1:0-36589 GCA_004027655.1 Graphiurus murinus
TTTTTGCAGTACTGGGGATTGAACTCAGGGGCATTCTACCTCCGAGCTACACCCCCAGCCCTATTTTTTTATTCTTTATTTTGAAACCAAGTCTCACTAAGTTGCGGAGTGCCTCACTAGGTAGATGAGGCTGGCCGCGAACCCGGATCCTCCGGTTTCAGCCTCCCGAATGCTGGGATTACAAGCGTGCACCACCACGCCCGGCCATCTCTCCCTTCTGAATATCAGATTATATGCTCTGGAGGAAGCCAGCTGCCATGTCATGAGGAGCTCCAAGGAGATACCCATGCAGCAGAGCACTGAGCCGACAGCCACAGCCTGTGTCAACTTGCTAATCCTGTGAGTGCACCACCTGGGAGCAGATCCTCCAGCCAGCTCAAGCCTCCAGAGACTGAATCCTCAGCCAACACCCTGACCTCACGAGAGGCCAGGAGCTGGGCCATCAGCTAAGTCACTCCTTAGCTCTGTGAGATAACATATGCTTGTTATTTTATGCTGCTAAATGTGGCGGTAATATTATAGTTATGTAAGTGTCTCCCAGAAGTCCATGTCTTAAAGGCTTGATTACTAGCCTGTGGTGCTCTTGGGACGTGGTGGATCCTTCAGGAGGTGAGGCCTGGTGGAAGGAAGTCAGGTCATTGGGGGAGTACCTAGAAGGGGATATTGCGACCCCAACCTTCTCTTCTCTCCCTTTTTGCTTCTGGCTGTCATGAGATAAGTAGCTTCTTTTTTTTTTTTTTTTTGGTACTGGGGATTGAACTCAGGGGCATTCTACCTCCGAGTTACACTCCCAGCCCTATTTTTTATTCTTTATTTTGAAACAGGGTCTCACTAAGTTGCAGAGTGCCTCACTAGATAGCTGAGCCTGGCTGTGAACCCAGATCCTCCAGTCTCAGCCTCCCAAATGCTGGGATTACAAGCGTGCGCCACCATGCCCAGCTTAAGTAGCTTCATTTGCTTCATGCTCCCACCAAGATGGACCACCTCACCACAAGCCCCAAAGCCACAGGGCCTACTGACCATAGACAGAAAACTTTGAAACCATGAGCCCAAATAAACTTTTCCTCCTTATAAGTCAGTTATCTTGGGATTTTTGTCATAGTGTTGGAAAACTGACTTACATAGATAATTTGTATATAGAGCAAAAGATAAACAATATAGAAGCCAATAGAAATTCAAGGTTGCATCAGGGATAATTTTACATGGTTGAGTCATCTTGGTTTCAGAGACTAAAAAAAATATTTCTGACACAACATATGGGCTTTAAAGCTGATAGCCAAGGCTCCCATTCAGGCCGTGAAAATAGAAAGACAGAGGTAGAGGGGTCCGCATAAAATGTCTGTGAAGAAGACTTCTGGGCAGAAGGATGGAGGGGCAAGAACGACAACTGTCTTGCTCACTGTAACACCCTCAGTGCCTAGCACAGAGCCTGACACATTGTGGGCTTCCTATGAATCCTTCTTTAATGAATGGATGAATGGCAAGCTCTCACTTTGAGTGAGCCATTCACTTAGTAGGATAACCATCATTTATTAAGCTCCTGCTATGTGCCAGGTGTGTAACATTGGCTAAGTCCCAGGGAACATTTGTGTTGTATACAATGACACTTCCACCTTTCAACCTCACTTGCTTTCTCTCTCTGTTTTCTACTTGGAGTTCTTTATTATTTTTGTAGAGATTTTCATGTGTTTTAGCTTCCACATTGAAAACTTGTTCATGGGAACAGTATTCTTAGGTCATCGTGACAAGTAATTTCCTGTCACCATTTTTCTAATATAAGAACATAAATTGCTTAGGACATTGAGTTTATTTTGTTCAATTTTGGCTCAGGGCCTGCCCTACTGCTTTTTCCCTTTCTTTTTGTTGAAAAATCACTTGAAATGGCTAGTGTTAAGTAATAACCATTCAGTTGGCAATTCAGTGATGACAACTTTCTAGAAATATATATATAGGTTCTGACTGGTTCAAACCGGATTACACCGGTTCTGACCGGATCGAACCAGTTCTGTCTGGTTCAAACCTATAAAACCGGTTCAGACTGGTTCTGGCCAGATCAAACCGGTTCTGACCAGTTCAAGCTGGATCAAACCGGTTCAGATCTAAAACGTCTATAAAAATGTTCCATTAAGTAAAAACTTCTGCAGGTACCCTTTCAAGTCTGTGTAAAGAATGATAAGTTTTTATCTCCTTTCCTAATCTTATCCAAGTTTCAAGGCTTAAGGTTCCCTCCTCAGGGAACCAAGGAGTTACCTCTTGCAAAAATTGAAAGAATTGTTTTAACTGTTTGCAAGAGATAGAGATACCTCTTTTTTTTTATCATATGGTTAGTTATTTTTATAAAAAGTTTTCTTTCTTTGCTTTTAGCAAGGCTCATCTTTAGTAGTCTTTTTTTACTTTCAGAATGCTCTATCTTTAGTTGCTTGCTTTTAAAATGTCCCATCTTTCTTAATGTTACTGCCTTTCTTTTCCTGCTCTATTCCTAGCAGGGGGTCTGCAGTACCCTTGAGCGGTCTACCTGTCTCAATCCCAATAAAAAAAAAAAAGGATAAAAATGAGTAGGGGGAACTTACCTAATTGAGTCCAACACGTTGGGAGCTTGTTGGGGACCAGCTCTTGAGGCATCAGGGTCCAGGGTCCCTTGTTAGGTGTGGATGGTCAAGAGATTACGCTCACATCCAATGCAGTATTGAAATGCATCTGTTTAATTCATGTCAGTCACTGTTTCTTATACTATCTTTTACAACAAGGTATACAGAACAGGAATTTTTACAGACTTGTTTTTCCTAAAAGTTGAGTAGGTACATCTTTAACTAGAAGAGCTATTTCCCATAATATATGATGGGATTAAGAAAACAGCAAAGGTTATAGAATACAATACATATATAAAAATTCTTTTAGTATGAAAACAGTGTTAAAGGTTAACGACAAAGAGGAGTCTCTAATCATCAGTTTAAGTCTTCATTATTTATTTTAGCTCCTGTAAGCAGTGTTCTTATCTTATTCTCAGGCAGCTAGAGTTAGTTAATGTGTGGTGGAGATAAAGGGGGAAGGTAGACAAACTATCTGTCTTAAAGCTTTCTTTACTCATAGATAAAATAGTAGACCTAAGTTTCTTTGGTTTAGTAGCTAAGCTTACAAAGTCCAATTTCTGATGTTTGTAAAAGGTTAATGAATATCTCTGAGGTAAGTTGAGGCATTGTCTTTTTCAGCTAACATTGGGGAATCACAATCTGTCCAGCCATTCTGCATCTCTAAGAAATTTTCCTTTATAATTAATGTGAAAGCAAAACCCAAAGCACTCCAAATTTCCAGAATATAATAATGCAAAGTGGGAAATGCCACACATTCCTTCTTTTGGAATCATCTGCCTTGCAGGGTTCCAGTGGGACCGAGCCCTTGCTCAAGGCCCAGCTATTAAGGTGTCGTGGCAATGTCCAAGTTGACACACATGTCCGAATTGACACACATGTCCAAATTGACACACATGTCAGGATTGACACACGTCAGGATTGACACGCATGTCAGGATTGACACACATGTCAGAATTGACACACGTACCCAAATTGACACACATGTCAGGATTGACACACGTATCAGGATTGACACGCATGTCAGAATTGACACGCATGTCAGTATTGACACACGTGTCAGGATTGACACACATGTCAGAATTGACACACATGTTCAGGTTACACAAGTGTTACTTGCATTATTGAATCTGTGCTACAGACTTTGAGTTGCCTTGCCAGTTTTGTTAGTCTAGGTATTTTGAGAAGCAGACACCAAGATGAGATTAAGTGTGCAAGTATTTTACTAGGAGAAATGTCTATGGGAAAGGAAATAGGAAAGGAGCTAGAGAAGGCCAGTAGAGCTACCAGCCCCAAGTGAGGGAGAGAGAGAAAGTGGGAGGGAAAAGGAGAGGGAGATAGAGATAGATAGATACAGAGCACTTGAGTGGTTAACATTCCAGATTGCCCTGCGGTCTAAGGAAGGTACAGGCTAACAAAAGTTCTGCAAAGCCATTAAGGAGTCCTTGAGCCATAGTCATCCAACAGAAGAACTCCTTGTCTCTCAGGACTGGGCTTGACTTTGTACCTCACTACACTCAGCCATTGGTGAAGTGTATCTCTTAGGAGGTGCAGCCAGTGGATTTCATACCACAGAAGGTGGGATCCTCAGCTCTCGGCAGTAAGAAGTCCATTTTTATGGCTCCCATACCAATAGTGTCCTTTTTTTTTTTTTTTTACAAATGCCATAAGTCTGGTTTATTTTGGGTGACGAAGACCTCATGCTGGACTAAAGGTTTTAGTTCCTGACCTTTCTTGCAACTAGGTGTGGTCCTATGACTAAGTTCTGGTCAATGAGATATAAGCAAGAAAGAAGGACCTTCTAGAAACCTTAAAAGGATCTGACTCGCCTGGGAGATGTATTCCCTCTTCTCTTCCCTTAAAACTGTAGACAAAATGGCTGCAGCCTCAGGAGCCATTTTGTGCTAAGAGCCACTGTTAATGATCAAAGGTGATACAAATAGCAGGAGTATTCCTTTCTAATGATTAGAGACTTCATACCAACTCTGCATTGCTCACCTCTGGACTTTCACCTGAGAGAGAAATAAACATCTTTGTTTAAGCCATTGCTACCTTGTTTTTGTTACAGCAGGTACAACTAAATCTAATTGGCACAACACCTAATCTCCACACTAGCCCTATCAGGACTATTCTGCCCATTTATGCCCATTTTATGAACCTGAGAATGTTTTAGTATTAGAACCTAAATTGCAGCCCAGCATAGCCTTTGGAAACTTGCCTACAAATAACAAAACCATGTTGCTCAGTCTTCTTGGAAAGTTAGAATTGCCTAGGGAACTTGCTAATTATATAGATGGCCAGGCCTCTCCCCTGGAAGTCCTCATTCATTAGTCCAGGTTAAGACTAGAGAAGCTTCTTTCACTCAAACCATCAGTCCCCATGCATAGAGACCAATGACAGGCAGCTCAAAAAGTAAGGAAGTAAATCACTCACCCAAAAGACTTCTGTGAGCATCGGACTCATTAAAGGAGCTTGATTGAATTGTTTGTGGAGTTTGCAGATTCTAGGCTCCAATTTTAATAAAAAAAAAAAAGAGTCTGTACATGTTTTGTGGTACATGGGGATTTGCATTTTTGAAAATACAAATATGTAATCCTGATGGCTTTGATTCATAGGAGTTCACTTTGCGGGGCTCTGGCTTAGCAGTCAGGGGCATGGGTGTTAGGTGGGATGAGCCTGGGTTAGGATCTTGATGCTCTCATTGATTTGCTGGATGACCTGTAGCAGGCTAATTAAGCAGTTTGTGTCCCAGGTTTCATCATTTTCCAATTGAAGGGAATAATAAGGCCTACCTCGCAGGGTTGTTGTGAGGATTAAATGAGATAATTTATGTAAAGCTCTCAGCTTTGCATAAATATGCTCTCAATAAATGGTGGCTATTGTTATTATCAAACCCTATGCAAACATCTTGCAAGTGGAGTTCTATTACAATGGATAATTTATACAAATCTCCAGGGAATCATGATTCATTGGAGGCGGGTACAGGAAGCTGGATGCCCTCTTCTCTCTCCAACTGCTTCTGGCTCTGAGAGTGAGCGACCGGCCTGTTATGCAGATCTTGAGTAAAGGTGTTCCTGGACATGCTCCTGTGTCCCCCAACTGCCACCACTATCTCCCTTTTCTCTCCTGCTCAACCAGTCAAGAATCACCACAGCTCAACCTCTGTTTTCTTATTCCTCATTTTCTCCTCAACCCTCTGTCATCTGGATTCTGCTGTCACTGTTGTCCTGAGTAACTCTCACCAGGGTCACCAGTGGTTTCCATGTGGCCAAATCCAGTTGATTCCTCTGCAGCTTTGATGGTGGTGTCTGCTTGTTCCTTGTTGGGACTTTGCTCTCTTGGCTTTCAGGACTCCACTGTTCTGTTTCTTTTTTTCAATCTGTGATTACTTCCCTTAGCTTTTGTTGAAGTTGCCTCTGTCCATACCATAAATAGGTTGGTTCTCTACCCTTTAATTCCTTGTTTGTTCATAATTCCTTTTCACTGTTCCTTCCTTTGTCTGACTAGGCCCTCCTATCACTGAACTTTTCTAACTTCCAGGTGAATTATATGCTTTCTTAAGATATCCTGGTCTAATGCAACTTTTTCCTTTTTTCTTCCACCATGGGATAGTTTAAATCAGGCCCAAGCAGTGTGCTCCAGTCCCCCTCACAGTCCTTCACAGAAGGCCTAGCAACATCATGAAAACAAGACTTGGATTTCCTGTGGATCAGGCCCCAGAGTGACCCTGAGATGCCCTTCATTGCTCCAAGTTATACTGATATGGGAGACAGAATCACTCCATCCATTTTCATAGATGAATTCTGACACTTGGTGTACAGACCATGGCTCCACTGTTACCCGGTGTCTTTCAGAGATATTGGTTGACTTTAAATCTTGCTTTTACTCTCAAGTTAAGTTTTCTCATCAATGAGATGTAAGAGTTGGGCTAGTTATCATGGTGGTTATTCCTAACTCTTTGGCAGGCATGATGGCATACCCTGTAATCCTAGTATATGGAAGGCTGAGACAGGAGCATCTCAGGCTCCAGGACAGCCTCCGTAATGTAATCAGACTCTCAGCAACCTAGTGAGACTCTTTCAAAACAAAAACAAAAACAAAAACAAAAAAGGGGGATGTAGCTTGGAGGAAGAATACTACTGGGTTCAATCTCCAGTCACATACACATGCATACACACACACAAAGATGTATGCATATAAGAATGTTCACTTGTATGAACTTAAGTGCTCATCAAGAGGGGAGTGGTTAAATAAGTTATAATAGTATTCTATGTCTGCATTTCAGACTACTGTTTGGAGATGAGGAGCTTTGAGCCAGAATGTAAATCAGTGATTTTAATGGGAGAGTATTACTAACAAAAACAAAAACTGTCAGCTGAAGTCAACAGTATGTTTAGAGGCACAGTTGATATGCATTCTCATGCAAGATTCTCCCTTATCTTTCTCAGACCAGTAGCAAATGATTCTCAGACTATCGATAGCACATGGGCCATTTGAGTAGCATTGCTAAGGCTTAAAAATGAGGCCGCTCTGCATGTGCAGATGTGGAAAGATGCTTAAGATACTTAGTCCATTTTTGGTTGCTATAAAAATACCTGAGAAGGTATAATTCAGAAAGAATAGAAGTTTACTTGGCTCACTCTTCTGGAAGCTGGGAAGTCCAAGGGCATGGTGCTGGCCTTGGCTCAGCATCCAGGGAGGGCCTTGCTGCCTCATAACATAGTGGAGGGCGTCACATGGTGAGACAGAGCAAGTGTTCTAGCTCTTCTTATGCCATGATGGGGATCCCCCACGGGCTCCAGCTCTAAATATATTAACATCTTAATTTGGAGATTGGGTTGTTAACACTGAACTTTTAGGTGACTGCAATCAAATCACAGCAGATATATTGTTAAGAGGAAAACAATATGCTACAGGACACTATGGTGTTTTCAAAAACAAGAATCTAGACAAAAAGGGATGTATAAGCACACAGATATGCTGGTAGATACATGAAATGTTTCCAGAAGGAGACCTAACAAATTAAGGGTGGTTACCTCTGGGGAGTTCAGCTGGGAGTTTGGGTGAGAGACCTCTTTTTTTTTTGTGGTACCAGGGATTGAACTCAGGGGAATTTTACCTCCAAGCTACACCCCCAGTCCTATTTTTTTTTTATTCTTTATTTTGAAACAGGGTCTCATTAAGTTGTGGAGGGCCTCACTAAATAGCTGAGGCTGGCCATGAACCCGGATCCTCCTGTCTCAGCCTCCCAAGAACTGGAATTACAAGTGTGCATCACCACACCTAGCTTAGAGACCTCTTTTTTGCATGCAGATTGCTATTCAGGGGGAACTTCCCAGTACTGCAGAGTGGCTGGAACTTTTTGGTCTATGGTGTCCTTCTTGTAACAGTTGTTAAATAGTTTGATTGTCACATCTCTTATCCTCTTTTTTTTTTGTGGAAGTAATGGGGATTGAATCCAGGGGCATTCCACCTCTGAGATACATCCCCATCCCTTTTTAACTTTATTTTGAGACAGGGTCTGGCTGAGTTGCCCAGACTGGCTTTGAACTTGCAATCCTCCTGCCTCAGTCTCCTGAGTAGCTGGACTCACAGGTGTGTACCACTGTGCCCCACCTCTTTTAATGTTTGAACATTAAAACAAATACCCCCCAAAGAAGCAAACTATATGCATGTACCACTTTCATATTTAAAAACCAAGCAGTTACAGACAGAATATCTTTTGTTAGTCATCTTCCTATCACTGTGACAAGATGCTAAGAAAGTCAACTTAAAAGAAAGGAAGATTTATTTTGGTTCACAGCTTCAGTCCTTGATCACTTGGCTCTGTTGCTTTGGGCCTGTGATGAGACAGTACATCATGGTGGGAGCACATGGCTAAAGAAACTGCTTAGTCATAGTGGCCAGAAGCAAAAAGACAGAGAAGAGGCCAGGGACCCAATATCTCTTCAAGGGCACACCCCCAATGACCTACCTTTTTCCTCCAACTAGGTCCCACCTCCCAGTTTCCATCACTTCTCGAGAGCGCCAATCTCTTAGTCCAGGGAGTAAGCCTTCGACACATAAGCTTTTGGGGGACATTCACAATCTGAACCGTGACACGTCTAGAACCTCTACTTGCTGGATAACAAGTCTCCTGCTTTCATTTTTTACAAACATTTATTTCCTGTTTTTCCAGCTGGGTCTGTGAACAAGGTGGCTCTGTCCTGTGCTTTGGATCTCCTCTCCTGCCGATATGGTCACAGGAAGTCATTTTGGTTCACAGCCTAGTGATGAAGAAGGCTCAGGAGCCAGAGGGCTGATTATGGTTCTAATTTGCAATTATACAGTGATTTTTCACACTGCTTATGAATCCCGACTTCCTCCCTGTTTGGGTTGGAGAGTTAGAAGGCTCTGATTTGATTGGAGTAGTACAGGGTGTGATTATCATAAGAATTTGGCATATTAAATCGAATTGGGAAGTACTATGTATTGGGCAACAAATGTAAATTATTTTCTTCTATTTCTCACTCCTACAGAACAGCATATTTACTGTTTGCAGCTGACCCTGGGTAGAAAAATGAAACGGCTTATTCCAGTGCCTCTGAAATGGGAGCTGGTGAGACACCCCAGTGGTCTCTTTACTCTTTAAACTCAAGATGCAAATAGATTGTGCCACTGTTGGAGGCAGCATGGAACTGAGACAATATCCTTGGAGCCAGGGAGTGTTCATTCAGGTCATCTAGGTTTACCTGTGTGGGTCTTATTTTTATTTTTTTTTATTTGTGTGTGTTTGTGTGTGTGTGTGTGTGTGTGTGTGTGTGTGTGTGTGTGTGTTGGGGACTGAACACAGGGCCTCGGGCACACTAGGCAAACACTGTACTACTAAGCTATACCCTCAGTTCCTTGTTGTGGTTCTTGATGAAGTTTTAAAAAATTTTTACTTAAAAATATTTTTTTTAAGTCTTATGTCAATGTAATAAAGAATTTGGCCGGCCTTGGCTCCTGATTTCTGGGAGGTAACCTCTAAATCCTTGGTATTTCTTGGGTGATAAGAATGGTTTTGTTATCCTTCATGGCCCTAATAGTTTGTGCTAATGAGCTATGACTCAGGATCTGGGCTGGCCATGGTGTGGTTAGAGAGTTGAGCCATGTGATATTAGCTTGACCTCTGAGGAGGCCAGGAAGGGCTTCGCCAATGTGTGCCTACATAATGAAACCCCAATGAGGACGTTAGATACCATAGCTCAGGTGAACTTCTGGTTGCCAGTTCTCCTTACTGTCACACACTAGGGGAGGGTGACACATTCTGATTCCACAGGAAGAGAACTATGGAGGTTTTGCATTCAAGACCCTCCCAGATCTCATCTGTGTTCCTTCCTTTGGTTGTTTCTAATTCTCATCCTTTGGCTATAATAAAACTGTAATTTTTAGTGCTATACTGAGTTCTGTGAGTTATTCCAGTGAACTATTGAACCTGGGGTGGGGGTAGTATGGCCAATTCTGTAGCCAGCTGGTCAGATGGGAAGGTTGCTAGGGTTCACCAAACTTGTGGCTAGTGTCTGATGGGAAGGCAGTTTTGTAGGGCACTGTACCCTTAACTGGTGAAGTTTAGTCTAACTTTGGGCAGTTGAACTCAGAAGTCATTGCAATTTCCCTTATTTTATTAGAAAAAATTGGAACTTGAAAATTGATAAGAGTAGCACAATAAAAATCCAAACACCCTTCATTTTGAGTCTCTAGTTTTTATTTTTTGTGGTACTGGGGATGGAACCCAGGGAAACTCTACCTCCAAGATATACCCCCAGCTCCATTTTATTCTTTTTTATTTTGAAACAGGGTCTCACTAAGTTGCAGAGAACCTCACTAAGTTGCTGAGGTTGCCCACAGACCTGAGATCCTCCTGTCTCAGTCTTCTAAGGACTGGAATTACAAACATGCTCCACCACGCTGGGCTGAGTCTCCAGTTTTTAAACATATTCCCATACTTACTTAATTTCTCTTTATCTCTGTATAAAAAGTTCCCCCCCCCCCTGAATTAGTAGAAGGTCACAGACATGTCATCTCTAGTCACTTCAGCATATATCTCCTAAGAACCCGGACATTTTTTCATATCACCCCCATATCATCACACTCAAGACAACTAGCATTGCTACAATAACATTATCTAGTATATCATTTTCCCTCATTATCCCCAAAACATATTATAATTTTTTCTTTCAATTTAGGATCCAATCAGAGCTCAGGTATTCTATTTGGTTGTCATACTTCCCTGCTTTTGTTTAGATTCTAGAATCATTCCCTTGGTTTTTTTTTTGTTGTTCTTATTTTATTTTTATGTCTTTTATGACGTTATCAACTTTGAAGGGGCCAGGCAACCTGCCTTGTATATTGCCCCATGACCCGGATGTGTCTGATTATTTCTTCCTAATTATGTTCAGGTTACATATCTTTGGCAAGAATACAAACTACATAGATCATGTGTTGATGAGAGGTTTGGACTGGAAAAAAGAAAAAGTGTATCAGCGAGGAGGCACAAATGCAGAAGAGCTGGTTGGGCCAAGACACAAAACCTATGGTGGAGGCAGTTTTATAGAGCAAGAATGCTGGGGTTGCTCAGGCTCCTCCAGCCTCTCGCTCTCCGGACGCCGGCCAGTCCCAGCCTAACCCAAGGCTTAGTGTACTCTCACACCTTTCTCCAGCCCCACTTGCTTTCCTAAATCCAGTCTCGATATCTAGCCACTGCTTTTCATCACAAAGGTATCTCAAGGATCCCTCATGCTTAATACTGAGAATTTGAGTCTCCAAATCAGCCCCACTCCAGTGTGGTTCTCTTTCAGGGGCCCTAGCTCCATGAAGGACACCACTGCCCATTCATTTAGGTGAGCCAGAAATCTGAGCATTGGCTCAGAGGTAGAATGCTTGCCTAGCAAATGTGAGGCGCTGGGTCTCATTCCCAGCACTGCCAAAAAAAAAAAAAAAAAGCAAAAACCCAACTAACCACCCTCCGTTTTCCCTTTTTTTTTTTTTTCTGAGTGTGCTTGCAATCCCAACAACTCAGGAGACTGAGTCAAGAGGATTCTGGGTTCAAGGCCAGTCTTCTGGGCAACATAGTGTGACCACTTTTTTGGGGGGGGGTACTAGGGACTGAACCCAGGGGCATTCTGAGCTACATCCCTAGCCCAGTTTTATTTTTTATTTTGAAACAGGATCTCACTAAGTTGCTGAGGTTGTTCTTGAACCTGCGATCCTCGTGTCTCAGCCTCCCAAGTACTGGGATTAGAGGTGTGTATCACTATGCCCAGATATATACCTATACCTATACCTATACCTATACCTATACCTATACCTATACATATACATACATACCTGAGCTTTACCCTTGACATTTGCTTTTCTTTCTCCTCCTCCTAGCCATCACCAAGTCCTACTATTTTGACTACATAAATAGTAATTGAATCCATCCATTCTCTCCTTCTTCTCTGCCAACAGTTTTGCCCAAGCCGCTGTCATACCACAGCCTTCTAACTGGTCCTGGCTTCCACACAGGCTCCTTTCTGAATCTGTTTTCTGTACAGCAGCCAAAGTATCTTTTAAAAATGTGAATCTGATCATACCACCTTCCTACTTAGGATTCTTCAGTGACTTTCTATTGCTCTTTCAAAAAAGCTCAAAATCTTTACCAACGTTCCTGGCCTCTATCTCTGGAATCCCTGAGCATGATTATTCTCCTTGCTCTTGGCACTGCTGACTTATTGTGCTGTGTCCTCTTCCAGTTTCTTAAGCCCAAACAACTCCTCCCTCACTATGTTCCCTAAAGTGTGTGTGTGCCCGCGCGCATACTTTTGCACACATAGGTACATATTCCTTCTCTTGCTCCTTCTTTCTTTCCTTCCTTTCTTCCTTCCCTCCCTCCCTCCTCCTCTCTCTTTCTCTTTTTTGGTAAAGGGGGTTGAATCCAGGAGCATTCTACCTCTGAGCTACACTCCAGCCCTATTTTATTTTGAAATAGGGTCTCACTAATTTGTCTAGGGCCTTGCTAAATTGCTGAGGCTGGCCACAAACTTGCGATCCTCCTGTCTCAGTCTCCCAAGTACTGCGATTACAGGTGTGCGCCACCTTGCCTGGTTTACATATTCTCTGAATATGTGTTCTTCTTTCACACCTTCGCTTATTAGTCCCTTCCCTCAGGGAAGCCCACCTCCTACATATCCTCAGAGTACTCCATTCTTTTACTCTTAGCTCTTCTTACAGCCCATCTCTCTGCAGTTGTTCAATGTTTTAAGATCTGCCTTTCCTGCATCCAGGCTATGAGGGACAATGACTATATCTGTTTTCTTGGTAGCCCCAGTTTAGTGCCTCACTCTAAGTAAACCCTCCATGAGTATTTGGGGATGCATGAATGGTCTCTGTGAGGTTCAATGGGAATTCCAAAGGGCATGCGTGCCCATGCAGATGTTAAAAAATGTATCTCTCTCTCTCTCTCTCTCTCTCTCTCTCTCAGTAAGTTTGATAAAATATTATCTATTTTATCTACTCAGTCTGACTTCAAGAGTCCATGGGGAAATTTTTATTTCAAAGCAGTTCCTATATTTAAACTTTTTGAAAAGGAAGAACAACCAGCATTTCTTCTGTCTTTCCATTATGTCTTGAGCCATCTAAGCTCAGAGGGTGGCCATGGCAGCAAATGAAGTGAGAGGCCATTGATATGCAAATGTGGACATTAAGATTGGAGGCCACACCCCAGAACTCAGCCTCTGTTCTTCCCAAGTCAAAGCCAATTTGCATTAAAAAATGAATCTCCGAAACTTGAAATTATTCTCCAAAGCTAAAATGCATAGAAATTAAACTATTAAAAAAATCTAGTGTTCAATAGAACCTACTACTGTTTTGAGGGGAGAGAGCTGGCTATCCTCCTACATTTAGGTTTTGTTTGGCTTGCGAAAGGGCTTCTAGGTTGTTAAGGATGGACAGTATTGACCTTGGACTGACTTCTGTAGTTTCTCTGGAGGACGGACACACCAAGCAGTCAAAGTAGGTGTTACTGAAGATATTGCTACCATTTTCAAGTGATGGGAACTGAGACCTAGAGATGCCATGTGATTTATTCAAGACTAGAACTCACATCTTTATATTCCAAATACTAGCCTCCTTTTTCAACATTGTTTTTTCATTTTCGTTTTCTTTTTTTTGTGGTACTGGGGATTGAACTCAGAGGCTTGCTACCTGTGACCTACACCCCTAGCCTTATATTATTTCTTATTTTGAAACAGGTTCTTGCTAAATTGCTGAGGCTGACCTTGAATCTGAAATCCTCCTGTCTCAGCCTCCCAAGTACTGGGATTATAGGTGTGAACCCCCATATCTGGTTTCGACATTGTCTTTTAATTTTATTTTTAAGTTTTTGGTAATGTAGGTTGAACCCAGAGGCATTCCACCTCTGGGCTATACCCCCAGCCCTATTTTTATTTTTTATTTTGAAATAGGGTCTTGATAAATTGCTAAATTGCTGACACTGACCTGGAAGCTGTGATCCTCCCATCTCAGTCTCCCAAGTCCTGGGATTACATGTATGTGTCACCACACCAGGCCAATATTGTCTTTTAGATAGACAAATCCTCCAAGGGGCTGTAATTCTCTTTAGTGTAGAAACAAGATCAACCAATGCTGCCCATGCACACACACTTTCCCCTCTAGATTCCACAGAAGCTTTGGAATGTATTTCTAATCCTACAGAAAAGAGGCAAAGCAAATTCCTTCCAGGTAATAGCAAGAGGGTGGGGCATTCTTCATCTGTTCTTCTGTCTAAATCTGGTTTCACACAAAATCTCCACAATGCTGTAAAATCACTTTGGTGGCTGGATGCCAGGGCCAGAATTGATGACTCGAGAGGCAAAGGAGCAGAGATTCTGTGATGATCTTGGGAAGATGGGATATGGCTGCCGAAGCCCAGAGCTTGGCTCTCCTCAACCTCAGCCTTGGTTTCCAACGCCATCTTCTAGCACTAATGTATGATGCCCAGTGGCCACTGCACCCTGTGGACATCTCAGAGTTCTGCTTTGAACCTGCAGCCATGTAACCTTTGGATTAGAATGTTGTCCTCTGATTCAGGTGATTCTCCCCTCCCCCTTCTGTAACAGGGCCACAGGTAGCAGGTAATAGGACTGTTGGCGCCACTGCCTACCAAGTCTATGGTCTTCAGCAAGTGACTTATCTCTCAGTTTCCCCATTTGTAATAATAGAACCTGTCTAGATTCACTATGCATTGGTCACCATTTTGTTTGTTTAGTGAAACAGAATACCCACACATACAAGTTACAAGAAGTTTATTACTTATAGGTAGACAGCAAGGGGCAAGAGAAGCCTCATTGCCAGCAGGTCTCCTGACACTCAGGAAAGCTGCCTAGGATAGATGGAACCTCTACTGTGTGTATAACATTTACATTGCAGCTGAGGGACCCCAGAAAGCATCCTACTCTGGGTTTAATTCCCCATGGCAACAATACTTGCCAGGCTAAAGCATTGAAGGACACCCCGTTTTTTTGGAGGGGGGTTGGAGAGAAGGCTTGGAACAGGGCCCAGACCATCCTAGCCAGCTTCCTCAGGACATGTCGTTTCCAGCACATTTTACAGTTATTCTTGAGAACTGTAAGTGAGAAGGGGAAAACTGAGTGGTCCAAGGCCACCCAGAGAACTGCCCTGCAGATTGATTCTACTTCGTAGAGTTCTTGTGATGATCAATTAGATATTGTAATGGGAAATGCTTAACTCAGTGCCTGGCATGCAGCAATTAGAACAAAGGCCGTTACTCTTCATTTTAAAGTAAATTAGAAAAGGAACTGTCTGCAGGATCACTGAGTAAGGACACTGCATGAGGATACCACATGAGAGTGCTTAGAGCTGCTTTGTGATAAAAAGTATCATGGGAGATGGTAGCTAAAGACAGTGGGGCAGACTTGTGAACATTTGTGAATAATGTAAAGGGAAAAACTTGATAGGACAACTTTATATGTTTTATTTATTTAAAAAATTTTTTTTCTTATGGTACTGGGGATTGAACCCAGGGGCATTATACCTCTGAGCTACACTCCCAGCTCTATTTTTTATTTTTATTTTAAAACAGGGTCTCACTAGGTTGATGAGAGTTTCACTACTTGTTGAGGCTGTCCTCGAACCTATGGTCCTTCTGTCTCAGCCTGCCAAGTACTGGAATTACAAGCATGCGTTTCCACGCCTGGCCTTTATATGTTTCATTGACATCATGGCTGAGCTGGCTCTAGTCCAGGTCTGGCTGACTTCAGCGCTGGTGAGCAATCATTGTCTTGCACTGAGATGCATCAGGAAAGACCACACTGTGGTCCACAGGTCATCCAGTCACGTTAGGAAGTGGCCATCAGCCCAGGTATCCCATTCCTGATGGAGCAGAGGAATGGGGAGGGGAAAAGTCAGGATGAGGAAGATCAAGGCCAAGTTATGACCAGGAGTGATCCTCCTTTCATTTTCGGACCATCCCTCACCTTGACTAGGTAATTATAAACAATGCTAATTTATTGCTCACATTTTGGGAGACTGGGAAGTCCAAGGTCCAGGGGCCATGAGATTTAGTGTCTGGTGAGGGCTTGCTCTCAGTGCCAAAGATGATATTTTCTAGCTATGTCCTCACAGTGTGGACAGGGTGAATAGCCCCCTTGGGCCTCATTTATAAGCTCACTAACCCCATTCAGGAGGTTAGAGCCCTCTTGATCTAATCACCCTCAAAGGTCCCACCTCCCACTACCATTGCCTTGGAGGCTAGAGTTTCAACATGAATTTGGTAGTGATAGAGGGTAAACATTCAGAGAATAGCAGCCAGCAAGGTTCTGTTTCTTCAGGAAGCTGTAAGAGAGAATGCATTTTCTTGCCTTTTGCAGTGTCTGGAGTTCCATCCCTTGGCTCATGGCTCCTTCTTCTGTCTTCACAACCAGCAGCATAGCATCTTCGAATCTCTGAGCACTTTGCTCAGCACCTCACCTTCTCTCTGACCCTAACTCCTCCTGCATCCCTCTTACAAGGATCACGTGATTACGTTGGGTCCACCCAGATGTCCATGATGCTCTCCTTACCTTGTGAACCTTCACTTTATTACATCTGCAAAGTCCTTTTTGCCCTGTAAGGTAAAAAGAAAAAGTCTCAGGGATTGGGCTGTGGATATATCTGGGGACTGTTAGTCAGCCTACCACACTGCCATCTTCCTTGCTTAGCTGTGCCAGGCTGGCAGGTGGCCATACTGGGGAAGAAGTGTTCTTATTCTGCCTGCCCTGCTTGCCTCAGTCCTAGGGGGCTGAACGTACAGCAGCAATGATGGCAGTCACTTTCAACTGCAAACTCTGATGTTATGGCTACTATTCAGGGATACATGTCTCTCTGGGAGCCATCTCTGGGGTACAGTAGCAGGATCCCCTCTGAGGGAGTTATCTTGCCACACTCCCAGCACCTCTAGCGGAGCCTCGTAACTTTTCTTAAAGATAACTGGACTGTGTTGGCTCGTGAACATGCCCAGGTGGAATTGTTCCTTCCAGAGAAGACCAAAAATAGGAGATTGGTCTCCACAGTTTTCTGTTTCTTATTCTCTTTGGAGAAAAGAAGAGAAGGTAAGGACATTTTGAAGCTAGACCTGCTAAAGGAGCCAGTGGCAGGAGCCCTTGCAATGTCATGTTGACCCAAAGAAATAAATATTAATCTATTACAGTAACATCAATAACAATAATGTTCAATTAGTTTTTTAATTAAAATTTAATTTAATACATATTTATTAAAGTTTAATAATTTATTGGCACTGAATGCGGTGCATGCTATTTACATTATTTCTTATTTTATTAAAATAAGTGTAAAATTAAAATGGAACAAGAAGATACGCTGTAAAATGTGAGCTCCCTCCTCACCCAAGTTTATCTTTTCAGAATTAAGTATTATTTCTTGTATATTCTTCTAGAATTATTTTTCTTGGTGCTGGGGATTGATCCAAGGTCTTTCACGTGCTAGGAAAAAGCACTACCATTGAACTATACCCCTAGCACTGTTCTATCTTTATTTTTTTGGTACTGGGGATCGAACCCAGGAGCGTTCTCTGAGCCACACACCCCAGTCTTATTTTATTTTATTTTTTTAAAAGTCTTGCTAAATTACAGTACTGGCCTTGAACCTGCAATCCTCCTGACACAGCCTCTCAAGTACTGGGATTAGAGGTATGCATCCCCATGCCTGGCCGCTCATTCTTATTCACACCAGACTTTCAGGATATGAGCCCTGATGCCAGGAATTGAGCAGCTTTCTGTCTTTGAAGACAGACACTTACTTTTCAGAGAAGCATTCAGATTACACTGGAGCTACAAATTAACACATTATTTTAGGCCATTTCTGGGCCATAATTTAATCCTCCCCTTAGCTATTTACTGCATGCAAATTTCCCACTCAATGCAAATTTCACTCACGTTATGCAAATCACCTACTGTATGTTCCCAAGCCCCAGCACCTGCACCAGACAGAATCGGATGATTCGGGCCTTGGAGCATGAAAGTGCAAACACTTAACTCCAGAAATCTCTTGTGGGATAGTTGAGCACTGGATGATGGACAGCAGCCTCTGCAAATAGCCTGCTTCCTTTACAGGGTGTGCTGAACCCTGCTGCTTTCCCACCATCCACCCCAGCTACCTGCAAACCCCTTCCAGGTGGTAATGACTATTTGGAGTAAATATTTTGATGTGAGTGGAATGATTAAATCTCAGCTGGCTCTGCACAGAACCTTAAGGCAATTAGGTTTCCCAATCAGCCCAGGTGAGCTTGTCATCGTGCCTGGCTGGGCTCAGCTAGGTGCTAGAAGAAGCCTATTTTTCTGAGGTAGGTTCCTTGGAGGAGGGAGTGAAGCAGCAGCTGCTTAGCTTTGGATACACATTGTATTGCCTGGGGAGCTTTAAAAAATACTCTCACCTTCAGGTATTCTGATTTAATTGATAGGGGCAACTCAGGCTTGCGGAGGCTAAGAAACTTCCCTGGTGAGGTTGAGATGCATAGCCCCGAGGGGCCTCTGTATGGCTCTGAGTCTCCTGGTGGTTCTGTGCATGACATTGGGCAAATCCTTCCTGCTCTCTGGGCCTCACTGTAGAGTGGTCCAGTGTTGGGTCCTCCCTGCTGGGGCACAACTGGAAGCAACACTAAAAAAACCCCAAAAAACCAAAAACCAAAAAACAAAACCCTCAATAGTAGCCTGCAATGAACTGCATCTATTTAAATTGTAAAATGAGGTGAGTTTTGACTTATGTGTCCACCCTTGAACCCATCACCACCATCCAGATGATGAATGTATCAATGCACCAGATTACTAGGGCTGCCATCATACAGTACCACATGCTAGGAGCTTTAAATGATGGAAATATATTTTCTCACAGTTCTGGAGGCTGGAAATCCTAGATCAGGGTGTTGGCAGGTGTGGTTCCTTCAGAGGCCTCTCTGCTTGCTTGGTGGAAGGCTGTCTTCCCACTTTGTCCTTACATTTTCCTCTTTTTGTGCATTTCTGAGTCTCAATCCTCTCTCTCTCACTCTCTTTTTTGCAGTACTGGGGATTGAATTCAGGGGCATTCTACCTCCAAGCTACATCCCCAGCCCTATTTTTTATTCTTTATTTTGAAACAGGGTCTCACTAAGATGCGGAGTGCCTCACCAGGTAGCTGAGGCTGACCTCGAACCCAGATCCTCCTGTCTCAGCCTCCCAAATGCTGGGATTACAAGCGTGCACCACCACACCTGGCTCCAATCCTCTCTTCTTATAGAGATGTTGGTCATATTGGATTTATGCTCACCGTAAGGACCTCATTTTACCTTCATTACCTCTCCAAGTGTAGTCACATGTGGAGGTACTAGGGGTTCACTTCAGTTTATGCTGGGGTGACATAATTCAGCTAATAACAATATATATAACCCCCAAAAGTTTCATGATGATCTTTGCAATCCTATTTTCCTCCCCACTCCACCCCCATTCCTGAGTAACCAATGATCTATCTTCTTTCATAACCGATTAGTTCGCGTTTCCCCCTATACTTTTATATAAATGGAATTTCACATCGTGTATTCTTTTTTGGTCTGACTTTTATTCTCCACTCAGCATTATTATTTTCAGATTCATCTATACTATGGGTATCAACAATTTACTTCTTTTTATTTCCTAGTAGTACTTCACTGTATGTATGTACCACAGTTATCATTTACCTGTTGATGGACAATTGGATTATTTTCAACTTCTGGCTGTTGTGAATAAACCTGCTAGGAGCATTCGTGGTTATTTTTAGGCACATCCCCACACATTATCTCTTAATTCTCACCACAATCCTGCAAAGCAGGCAATCTGATCCTCAGGCTGTGGGTGAGAGAACAGAAGCAAGATGCAGCTTTCATGCCATGTAGGAAGAACTGGAGTCTACCTGTTTCCTGTGTGTCTCCATGGTGGAACACAGTGGCCTCAGCGGATGTTGAGCGGATGTTGAGTGTTCTTGAGTGAATGACTGAACACACAGGGGTGAGGGAGTTGCCTGAGGTTGCTGCCAAGGGATAACCTCTCTCCATGCATAGAACATGTATATAGGTCTTAGAAAACAGCATTCTCTTCGCAAATTCTTCCAGAATGGGAACCACAGTGCCTGCAATTGCCTCCAGGGTGGTCAGATTCAGGCTTCAAGGCAGCCTTGGGACTATACCCTCGAGTTGACATTGATGAGTAGTTTATCTCTGGTCCAGAGTTTGTACCCAGGCTCCTGACTCCCAGCCCAGGCCTCTGTCTGTCCACCTTCTTTGCTTACTGAAGTCCTTTTATGCCTCTAAGAGTAGTGAGCTCCAAATAGGTTGTGTGTGTGTGTGTGTGTGTGTGTGTGTGTGTGTGCATGTGTGTGTGCGTGTGTGTGTGTGTGTGTGTGTGTGTGTGTGTGTGTGTGTGTGTAGTGCATTGCAAATCATAACCTGCTGAGCAGGTAGTGAGATGTTACTATACTTTAGGTCTGGGTATCTTTGGCCACACAATTGAGCTATGATTCAAGAAGCAAAAGCACATCTTCATTCAGGAAAACTTCACCCAAGACAAGGACAATTGTCTCCCTCTTCTGTGCTCTCCATGATAGCTGGTAGCCATCATGGGGCATTGCACCATTGGCACCTTCTATGGGCACTTTGCAGGAAAGATTCTAGGAAATCTTTGGAACAATCTCTAATTTAATCACTCTAACCCCTATGGGAGATGGCATTGATCTCACTTGATTGACAAAGAGATTCTGGCTAAAAGAAAAGTGATTCATCCAAGGTCTCCCAGCTAAAGATGCATCTGGGAGCAGAGAGTCCTACCTCCAAGTGGGACATCTGGACAGTCAGTCATAGGGCATCACTTATTTCTGCTGGGCTTTAAACCTTGTCATAGCTACCTCACTCCTGATCCTGAATTAGAGACCCTGACATCAAAATCCTGTTTCCCAGGTTATTTCTCTAATCTTCTGCAGGCAAAAAAAAAAAAAAAAAAACAACTGGACTCCTCCTCCTGTCCCCAGGGCTGTGTAGGAGGCACTACCACCTGAGGGGCCTGGCAGGTAGACAGAAAGAGCTTTCATGAACTATGCCTGTAAACAGGAGAGCTGCCTGCTGGAGGAAGGGGCCTCGGCACCACATGGTCCTATTACCAGGAGGGAGCTCTGAGTGGTAGAAGTGACAGAAAGCAATGGTGAAGGATGGGTTTGGAATCTAAGAGACCACAGAGTTCCAATCTGGCCTCTGCTCTTCTGTGTGGCCCTGGAGAAGTCTCTTCATCTCCCTGCACATGATTCCTCATTTTTAGGAGGATTGTAGCTACATCTTCCTTTTGGGGTCATGGTGAGGACAGCCTCAGATAGTGGATGTAAAGTCCTTAGAACGGTGCCTGGCACGTAGGAAGTGCTCACCTTACGTTAACTTCTTTCTCCACTCTCTCCTCTGCTTGATTTCCTTTGGCATAGATGACGTAGGTTGTAATTTTTAGAGTGTTTGTTACTAAATAGTAAACAGGACACAAAAGACATAATCACAGAGAAGCCAAAATGGGGACATTATTGATTTAATTCTTTACTGTTAAAAAAAATTAAGCTTCTAAAAGAGCCTTTCAATCAAGCATATTGTTTGGCTCCAAAAGCCTCAGCAGGGCGAGGGCAGCGCCTGCTGCTCTGTTCCACATCGCAGATCTGCACGCTGGTTTGTTCCTAGGAAGATGCTGAGCCAGGAGCTCAGGAAGTCCCCAGCGGGGAGTTGCCACAGCACCAAGAGCCCCACAGTTCTTTTTCCCTTGCTTTCCTTAGGGTGTGGCATCCAAGCTGTCTGTAGCTGGTCCAATGCCCCAGTGTCCAACGAAAGGCCTCTGCAGGGTTAACTAAAAATATTAGCTGAAGGAGTGAATGAAGGAAGGCTTTGTAGCCAGAGGGGAGTTTTCCTTGCCTTCTGGAATGACCAGGGCCCTATGGCCTCCTGAGCACAGGGACTGGCAGGGTTTGCTGGGAGTTGGCATGCTCTGTGCAGAGTAGAAAGGGCAGCTCACCAAGCCAGCCTGTGCTGTAAACAGCAGCTAGTCTCAGCACGGCCTCCTCCAGGATTCCTCCAGGCTCCAGCCCTTCGCTCGATCCCCAGTTTTAGGTCCTGCATCCCTTCTTTTCTCATTCTGGCTCCACACCCAGTTTTCATCCCAAACCTCAGCCAGTTACTTGACACCTGACTTGACTTCATCCAGATTTTCTCTGGGACATGCCCTCTAGCTTCTGTGTTGGCTGCACAGACCACTTCTACCGGAAGCCCCTCCACCCCTCGCTCCTCAGGTCTTCTGCAGCTGGGGAGCTGGTTGATCTTGACTTAGGTCCTGATTCTAGCATTTACTATTTGCAAGCACTTTGGTGTGCTACTTTGTCTTTCTGTGCTTCAGTGAAAGAAACTGAGGCTCAGGAGGGGAAGGCCATCACCTGCCATCGCTCATCGGGCACTGTTGAGTAAGAGCCAGAATCTCAGACCCCAGACTCCAAAGCCCTTACTGGTTCCGGTTCCTTTGATGAGAATGCTTCTTTCCATTTTTAACTGGGATTGTCCCCCCTCCCCCTGTAAGTTTTAGGTCAACTTGAGTTGTTTTTTTTTTTGCTTCATGCAGGGGAATCAATAAAATGTGAAGGGCGGTGCTAGTGCTACGGTTTGAGAATCCCCCATGAGACCATTGTGATCAAAGGCTTGGTGGTGATATGGGGGTTGATGGAACCTTCGGGAGGTGGGGCCTTCATGGAGGCCCTTGGGTCAGTGGGGTTGTGTTCCTTCTAGTTCTTTTGAGAGGATGTTTATAGAAGGAGCATGTGTAACCCCTCTCATCCTCTCTGTTTCTGGTTTGAGATGTAGTCACTTGCTTGCTCCTGCAAGCACCCTGCCATTGCTATTTGTGCCTTGAGATGCAGCCAAGGGGTTGTTAACAGAGAGACCTCTCCATCCCATTGAGGGTGGCTGTTCTGTAGGAATGCTGCAGTTGCTGAGAGTGGCCATGAGATGGCAGTGTGGAGAGAAGTGCTAATTAGTTGTGAGGAGTCTGAGGAATAGGTGTGTAATCCAGGAGCCATGCCTGGGCTTTCAGGTATATGTTCCAGTGAGAATGCCCCAAGGAGAAAAGGAGTGGTCAGTTGGTCCTGTGTCCCCAGCTCAGTGACTGTCCTTAGGATCCACAAGGCTTGATGCTGGGACACCAGCCTGCTGGGGCTCTCATGGCTCCTGGCTTCCCTCTGCTCACCCTCACCACTACTGGGCTGAGTGCATACACTGGGAATACCCATTAAAGAGTAATTTATTTTTTTGGATACGTGTCCACATTGCTTGGCTTCCTGTCATGCCATACACACTAATGCACCTCTCCCTCCTTTTCCCTGGCCAGGGTTCCCAGCAGCCAGCCCCTGAGCCCCCAGAGAGGGGATTGGCAGCTCTCAGAAGACCAGAGCACCAGGACTGTTTGCGTTTGTAATTTCATCACATAAAGGGCAGGAAACACATTGCAACAAAGTTCACTCCCTGCTTGAGTCCCAGAATAATGTGTCTGTAAATGAATTAGAAGCTGATTTGACATGTATCTTAAATGAAAAGGTCAAAGGCATCACAACTCAAAACATTTCCTCTGTTTAGCCAGGGCTGCCAGCCCATCACAGACCCTCCTAGGAGAGAAGGAAAGACACTAGTGCTCTCGGCCAGGCAGGTGACAGGCGCTTCATCTATATCCTCCCTAGGAAGTGGCTACTCTTCTCATCATTCCTATCTTTTAGACAAAGGAAGCAAGTCTCAGGGAATATATTGGTTATCTATTGCTATGTAACAAACTGCCCCCAAACTTGGTAGCTTCAAATAACGAGCATCTATTATCCCATGCAGTTTCTGAGTGTCAGGAGTCTGGAGGTGGCTGGGTGGCTCTGATTTCGTGTCTCTCACGAGGTTTAGTTGAAACACTGGTTTGGGCTGCATTCATCTGAAGGCTTGACTGGGACTGGATAATTTGCTTTCAAGATGGTGCCCTCATGAGGCTGTTAGCAGGAGGCTTCAGCTGTCATGACAAGGCCTCTGTAGGGGGCCCGAGTGTCAGTTTAATGTGTTTGGTTTCTACTACTAGTGAACCAAGGGAGAATGAGGGGAAGCCACATACCTTTTTATGACCCAGACTCAGAAGCCACATGCCATCACTTCTGTGTATCACACAGACCAATCCTGATACAATGTGGGAGGGAATTCCATAAGGCTATGTATACTGGCAGACCAGATCATCAGGAGCCATCCTGGAGACTGGATGCTACCAGAGAGCTTAAGAAACTTGACCCTCAAGTGGAGAGATTGAAATTCACTCAAGGAACCCACAGTTCTTTTGCAGTATGGGCAGAGTCTGTGGAGTAACTTTCAGATAGGCCGAAGAATCAATAATTCATGTTTTTCCTACTCTACTATAAATACTTAAAATGCTAATATTTATTAATTCTAAGGAGATGGGGAAATAACTTCATTTACAGTTGGTGGGAGCATAATCACATTTAAAACTTTTCTTTGTTTTGACTCAACCATTCCCTTTCTAAGACTCTATCTTATATAAAAAAATGTATTCTCACACATACATGCAACACATATGTGTAGTATGTTTTAAAAATAGAAGTGTTATTTATAAAAGAGAAAAATCAGAGGCAAATCTTGAATTGGTTAAGTAATAGCTATATATCATTATATTAGAATATTATACAGTTACAAAAAGAAGAAGGCAGATATATAAGGAAAACTGTCCAAGATATATTGTCGCATGAGCACCCTTCATATTATATATGCAATTTGTATATGCACATAAGACTTATAAATACTTGCTTATATAAATATAAAAACCACCAAAGTGTTAACTCTGGTTACCTGTAGGAGGTAGGACTTTGAGAGGGGCATTTCTACTTTACACTTTTTTGTATTGTTCAAATTGTTTCTATAGATTCTTTTTATAACTAAAATAACTCAATAAAATTAACACTGGTACCATAGTATATCAACTAGTTTATAGACATTGCTTGAATGTCACCAGTTTTCCATTAATGTCTTTACTTCCTGGTATGGGATCTAGTCCAGTTTGCCGTATTTCATTTCATTGTCTAGTCTTCTCTAGTCTATGAGAATTTCTTAGTTTTTTTTTTGTCTTTCATGACCTTGACACTTTAGAAGAGTGTGAGTCAGTTATTTTGTAGAATGACCCTCAATTTGGGTTCTTCAGGTGTTTTCTCACAATTAGATTGAAATTTTGCCTTCTTGGCAAGAATACCACAGAAGTGATGTTGTCCCCTTCTTAAGGCATGATATCACCGATGTTGATCTGTTTTTTACTCTTGGTGTTAATGGCAGTCTCTTGGTAAATGTGATGTCTGCCAGGGCTATTCACTATTCAGTTACTGTTTTCCTGTTTGTATTGACTAAATATCTCACTTGCAACAATTATATTATGTTGTTGGTCTACTGGTTATTTTCTATTTCCACCATTCATTGTACATTCTTCTGTAATGATGAGCTGTCCATTTCTCCCAGTTTATTTATTCAATGACTTATTTATATTTATGTATGAAAATAAACATATTAAAATGTATTCTTTTTTTAAGATCAAGAGATAATTTGTAATTGAATGGGCAATAGATGAAAATGGTGCTCACAAGCTCTGCAGGGAACTTCTTTGCAGCAAGGGATTTCCTCCTGACCAGTAGGATGGTGGGCAGGTGGCAGACGGTACGCTACTTCTTCCACAAGGGCTTCCATGACAGATTATGGGTTTGCCTGTGGGATTAGGGATGGGTGGAGTTCCTAAGCTACAGTTTCTTTGGGAATTCAGGGTTCAGTCCATGTGAAGCTGGTGTCTTTGAATCTCGGGGCATGGCAGTGGGGGGGAGGGGAGAGAGAGAGAGAGAGAGAGAGAGAGAGAGAGAGAGAGAGGAAGACAGAGAGAGAATGAGAGAATATGGGCTCTGCTCCTCATACCATGAGGCCAGAGCCTGAAATTTCTTTTTTACAACATTAACACAAGTTAAAAACCCAGAAGTTTGAGTTATTTTTTAGAAAGACTGAGCCAATTGTGGTTGCTAAAGGATCCCCTATTGTGCAGGCAGAGGGAGCAGGTCTCTCAGGGGTACGAGCCTGGTACTGGGGATCAGAATAGACCTTGAAGCTCCCTGCAGCATAGAGATTCTTAATTTCGTTCCACAGATGGTGAAATGGCTCAGAGATGCGAATCTGGCAAGTCAAGCTACAGCTGGGGCTAGGATCCACATCTGTCTGATTCCAAGACTTGCTTGCATTTCATCCTCATTCTTCAAATATCAGGAGGAGGTGAGCTTTAAGGCCTCTTTCAAGTCTGAATTTCTGGACCTATGAAGCCTCCCCGCTGTGCTGAGCAGCAACCTCATCTTGCCTTCTGCAGGCGACCCAGGCTGGAGACTCGCCGCCTTGGGGCAGCCTCAGTTGCTTTTGTGCAGACCCAGCTTGTCTGAACCTCAGAGATAAGGTTTTCTTTTAAAGAGTCTTTCAGCTCTTCCCCACCTGAGCATGAATCCATCTGCCTGCAGTTCTCGTCTGCATGTAATTTAATTCCCCTTCAGCACAAAGAGATGAGAAATCAATTGTCCGTATGTGTGTGTGAATGTAGATGTGTGTGCACGTGTACGTGTGTGTTGCATGGGGGTGGGAGTGAAAAGGAATCAGATAAAACTCGCTATTGGGGTCATTTCAGACCTCATTGTTCCCAGCTCCCCTCAGGTTTATCTAGACAATGCCTTGAAATCTCGTGTGCTGAGTTTCCTGAAAGAGAATTCAGACTTTTTTTTTTTTTTTTTTTTTTTCGTGGAGCTGGGGATTCAACCCAGGGGCATTCTACCTCTGAACTACACCCCTAGCCCTATTTTTAAATTTTTATTTTGAAACAGGGTCTTACTAGGTTGATGAGAGTATCACTACTTGCTGAGGCTGTCCTCAAACCTGTGATCCTCCTGTCTCAGCCTCCCAATTACTGGGATGACAGCCACCACACTTGGCATGAATTTATGACTTTTAGTTTTCAGCTGACACATCCTTAGGAGGAAGCTTATTTGACCCCCTGGAGTCTATCACACTCTCTGTCCCATCACAGGGGCTTCCTCCCCGTGTGTCCTCCTGCCCAGCCCTTTCACCAGGGCGTTAGTAGTTCAGTAATTATCTGACTTATGTCACCTCTCCCGCTGGACTCCCACCATGGCAGAGAATGTCCTTATTTTGTTTTCCTCATTGTTACGAGACACTTTTTTGAGGCCTGAGACCTACTGGACACTCAATACATATTTGTTAAATGGGAGCTGCACAAGTACTTGGGAGGCTGAGACAGGAGGATTGCAGGTTAGAGACCAGCCTCAGTAACTTAGCAAGACTCTCACTAGCCTAGCGAGACCCTGTTTCAAAACAAAAATAAAAAGGGATGGAGTGTAGCTTGGAGTTAGAATGCTCCTAAGTTCAATCCCTAGTAAGTCACACACACACACATACACACACACACACACACACACACACACACACACACACACACACACAAAACCCTCACAAAACTATTTAGTTAAAAAACCCGGCATTTCCTTTTATGAGCAAGAAAGGTACACCCCCATGGGTAGAGAATACCTGCAAAGCATAGTCTTTCTCTAATCTGCACCTACACATTACACACCCCATAGCTCAACCAAGTGCATTTTGGCTGGGAAACGGAGTTTTCTAAAACACAAAGGTTACATGTCATTGAATCCACACTGAATCTGGGGATTGATTTTAAGTTTTTATCCTTTTAAAGGTTGAACAGTGGATTGGATTGCTAAATAGCCCAGAAGATACCCTTATTAAGATATCCAGAGTTGTGAATTCTCAGAAACTGTGGGTTGTGCACACCCATACAGGTGAAGGGGCTGACACAGCTTTGTGGTGTTCTCAAAAGGGTCACAAGATGGCGCTGCTGCTGCTTCTGAGGCTTGACCATAGAGACCTCCCCAACCTGTAGCCGCTGGAATAATTACAGTAAAAAGCTCTTTACAAGTTAGAAGTGGTTGCCCAATGGAAATTCTTCTTGACTGGCTTCAATTTTTCCTAATGATGGATATATCCTCTTCTTCCTTTGGAGAAGACCTTGCCGAATCCTCCCTTCTTGACCAGGTTTTGCCAAAGAATGGCTCTCCCGCAGAGAAGGAAAAATGGCTGGATCCTGAAAGTGCAGCCTCTTTCTCCAGAATCACCAGCACAGGGAGCCCTCTAGCAGCACGCTCCCATTGGTTGGTCTCTCCAGCACAAACCTGTTTGAACTGGATTTTCCCATCCTGACCCCTTGTATCTTCTCGAAGGGACCTGACTGGTCCCTTAGTATTTGTACCATTGAGCTGTGTTCCACATGGTGTAAGGCTCTGCTCTAGCTGCTTGGAGGCAGAGTTTATTTATGATGGATCATTCATTCATTCATTCATTCATTCATTCATCCAATATACATTGAATACTTGCTATGCTTCAGGTACTATGTTAGGAACTAGAAACACAACTGCAATAAAAAGCTCCAGATTTGGACTTAAGTTTCTCCTCTGGCCCCTGCCCTTCTCCAGCTTGATTCTGGCCAGCCCTCACCCATGGTGGGGACTCCTTTTCCCTTCATTTTTAGATCTTGCTTTAGTTAGGTGGATGTCTTACATGATTTGATTATTTACTTTTTTTTTTCTTTTGTACTGGGAATTGAACTCAGGGGCATTCTACCTGGAAGATACACCTTCAACCCAATTAAATTTTTCAGTTTTGAAATAGGGTCTTGATAAGTTGCTGAGGCTGGCTTTGAACTTGCTATCCTCCTGTGTCAGCCTCCTAAGTACTGGGATTATAGGTGTGTGCCACTGTGACTGGCTTGATTATTTAAACTGTAGCTTTTATCCTGCACCCGGGGCTCTGCCTGTCCTTGGCTACCTCCTTTGATGGATGAAGAAGATGACCTGAGTTAGGGTGACTAACTGACCTCATTTGTAGGGACCGAGGGTGGAGATACTTCTGGGATGCAGAACTTTCAGGTTTAAAACAGGGACTGGTGGGTTTTTTGGAATGTGAGACTTGCAGTGACTAACCCTTGGAAGTCCTGAGCTTGATTGGGATGAGCTGGCTGCCAAGGCTCAGTCTCCCCATTCAGAGCCCTGGCAACCTGGCCTCCTTTTCTTCCCACCACTCAATGTTTCTGAACTACTAGACTGTGAAGGGCTAGCAGTAGTCCTGCCTGTCCTGTGCTTGCTGGTCACCTTTGGAGCTGACCAGCTGGACACCTGGTTTGGGGGAGCATGGCTTAGCATGAGTATTCAGCTGGGACAAGTCACCTAACCTCGCAGCCTCAGCTTCTTTTATTGTAAAATAGGTGTAATTATTCCTGTTGCACAGATTTGTCGAGAGGATTAAGTGAGATCGTGCATATAAAGTATCAGGTATGAATCTAAACACGTGAAGCATATCTAGATGTCGATGATGTATTCAGTGAAAAAAGAACATGTTAGAATGATCTATGAAAGTAACCGGGTGTGGTGGCGCATGCTTATAATCCCAGCATTTGGGAGGCTGAGACTGGAGGATCTGGGTTTGTGGCCAGCCTCAGCTACCTAGTGAGGCACTTCGCAACTTAGTGAGACCCTGTTTCAAAATAAAGAATAAAAAATAGGGCCTGGTAAGATATGGGACTGGAAAGGTAGAAAGGTAGGCAGTAGTTGGAAACAGTAAGGCCTTGTAAGTTTCCTTAAGACATTTAGCTTTTACCCTGATTGCAGTAGGAAGTCACTGGGAATATGTGTGTGTGTGTGTGTGTGTGTGTGTGTGTGTGTGTGTGTGTGTGTGTGTGTGTTACTGGGGATTGAACCCAGGGGTGTTCTATTTCTGAGCTCTACTCCCAGTGGAGGCTGTGTGAGTGACCTGGACAAAGGGCCAGCCTCCTCCTTGCCTCCTTCAACTCTGATTTCCTTGTGTCAGGCCAGCTCTGAGCATGTGCCTTGTTGAGCAGTGCTCTGAGACGTTGGCTCTCCCTGCTCCCGAGCCCTGCTCTTCCGGGTTCTTGATGGGGATTCCTGAGCCTGGACTAGCTATGGGGTTATGTCTGGGGACTCTGGCGAGAGGATTGGCAGCACCAGCCTTAGTAGAGGTCATGGACACCCGGGGAACTCTGACCAGAGTTATTCTGTCCCTGGCACTTCTGATTGTTGGCAGCAAACCCTCCCTTTGCCTTGTGAGCTGGCAGTGCTCTCCCATGGACCCTCTACTTGCTGGGGCACCAAGGGCAGTTGTAAGCACTGGTGAGATCTGTGGTCCCTGCCAGCCCCTCCTCTGCCCCCATCCCAGCTCTGACACTGCCTCTGTATTTCCATGACCCTGATGTCATGTGTAGTTCAGGGGTCTACACTCATTGACCCTCATTTTTGGACCCATAGCTTCCAGCTTCTTTTTCCTTCCTGCTGTCTTGGTTAGATCTTGTTGCCCAGGATTTGTCCTTACAGATATTCCTGGTGGCTGCTAGCCACCCAGGACACTTAGTCTCTTGTGAAAGGTGTGTGCATGTGTGTGTTTGGTAGGGAGGGGCGATCCCCGTGGGCATCTCAGAATTTGGTAGAAGCAAAGTCAAGGTTTGGCCAGGTCAGTATGAGAGGTTTTTGCACAGAGCCATGTTTGTCAGGCCTCAGAGAGTCAGCCTACCAGGTGTGAGCTGTGGGGGGTCTTAACAGTATTTCCTCACAGGACCACTCCGGGGGCAACCAGAAACCCCGAGGTTAGGGTTAAGAGAAGCTGAGAAGCAGGAGATGGCTGTCTGTCTGTCAAAGGTGAGAGTAGGTGACATGTTCAAGGTGACACCAGAGAATTTTGTTGAATGTTTGCTTGATTCCAGAGCATCTTTTTTCCCTTGGAGATGATCCTTGGGGGAGGAAGGCAATGGGGGATGCCAACTCCAAAGTTCTACCCAACTCACCTGCGAGGAACTAAAAATTTAATACCTTGTTTCGTAAGCCTAAGGAGAGGGGCGCAGTCTCAGTGGAGAGAGGTCTCACCATGGCTACCACACTGTGCTGTGACATGGCAGCTGAGCGAGACCCTGTGGGGGCAGCAGGGTCAGCATCACTTGGAGAACAGGATCGCCACCAAAGGGAGCTAGAAGTGGCCATCAGGGTCCTTCCAGGAGAAGGGACCTGGGCTACCTGTGGCTGAAGGGAAAAGAATGAATAACCACACAGAGGCAGAGAGGACACAGGGCTTGCTCTTCCCACAGAAGCCTCTCTTGCTAGCTTCATCCACCCCCCACCAGGCAGCCTTTGGCCCCTGTGTGGGCTGCAGCCAGGCAGGGCTGTTGTGTACATATCTCTGCAACCACAGCTCTGCCCTTTTGCATATACAAGGTTACACACCACTGGGAAAGCACCGAGAAGTCAGTGTGGGCCCGTCCGATTCCCACTGATGAAGCTAATTAACCTCTGCAAGCCTCAAATTTTCTCATCTGTAAAGTCTTCTCTTTAAAGTAACAACATCCTTGCAAGTGTGTGCTGAGGATTAAACGAGACAAACACGCAGGATATGACTGGCTTGGTGTCTGGCTCACAGTGAGTGCCTGATTCTAGGCTTACCGAGGCCACAATCTCAGAGTTGTTTGGTAACCTGGGCCTTTTTTTCCAGGCGCCAGAGGCATTCTTGGAATCATCTGCTATGGCCCACTGTTATGATTTGGGCATGGAATGTCACCTGGAAAAGCTCATGTTTTGGCAGTGCAGAAATATTCAGAGGTGAAATAACTGACTCCCTAGGGCTGTAACCTTGTCAGTGGATTAATCCATTGATGGCTAATAATTTGAATGGGTTTACTGGGGGTAACTGTAGGCAGGTAGGGGGTGGCTGGAGGAAGTAGGTCACTGGGGTCGTGGCTTTGGGGATCATATCTGTTCCTGGTCCCTCCCTCCCTCCCTCCCTCTCTCTCTCTCTCTGCTTCCTGACTGCCATAAGCTGAGCAGCTTTCTTCCAGCACTCTCTGCTGCCATGATGTTTCTGTCTTGGAGCCATCCACCCATTGACTGAACCTCTGAAACAGTGAGCCTTTCTTCCTCTAAGTGGTTCTTGAAAGGTATTTTGGTGACAGTGATGTAAAAGCTGACTAATACACCCACTTTGCACAGTAGCGCGGACTCGGTCTCTAAACTCACAGGTGTTCACGGATGTGTCAGTGCTAGGAACAAATAAGAGTTGATTGCATTTGTGGGGCATTTTACAGTGTTTTTACATCTGCGATGGCGTGAATGTGTCCCTTGAATTCATGTGCTGGAAATGTAATCCTCCATGCCGCTGTGTTGGGAGGTGTTTAGGTCACTAGGCTCTGCCCTCATGAGTGGAGTAATGATGCTGTAAAAAGGGCTTGTTTGTGGGGGTGAGTTCACTTTCTGCTGCTCTTCTTCACTGTGAGGTCACAGTGCTGTCTGTCCCCTTCTTGTTCTCCCACCTGTACCACGTGAGGGCACAGCAAGAAGACCCTCACCCTACATCAGATGGCGGCACCATGACCTTGGGCTTCCCAGCCTCCAGAACTGTGAGAGAGAAATGTCTCTTCTTTATAAATTACCCACTCTCAGGTATTTGGTTACAACAGCGCAAACAGACTAAGACAACATTTATTACTCTAATAAGTCTAATTAACTTTTACCTCATCTTTGTTCAGCAAAGATTTATTACAGCTCAAGTTAGAGTAATCATGCTGCTCCTCTGCTTATAAAGGTACCAATCAGTCCCAGTTGCCCTTAGATAGAATCGACATGCTTCAGTGTGACACATGTGACCCCCCCCCATGGTCTAGCACCTGTCTACCTTCCCACCATTATCTCTTATCACACTTGTCTTGTACCCCACCACTATTTTTTTCATATGCACCAGGATGGACTTTGCTCAGCCTGAGAGTGCACTAGTTTATTTTATTTGGCATTGGGGATTGAACCCAGGGATATCCTGTCTCTGAGCTATACCCTCAGTCTCATACTTTATTTTGAAACAGTTTCTCACTAAGTTGCTGAGGCTGGCCTTGAACCTGTCATTCTCCTGTCTTAACCTCCCAAGTACTGGGATTACAAGCAGCTACGTCAACTAGTAGAACTGTTGAAGTGGGGTGTATGTGAGTTATTACATGCACTGACTGGATTGATGGTAAGGATGTGCTACCACAGAGCTATATTCTCCAACTCTTTTGACTTATTTATCTTGAAACAGGGCTTTACTAAGTTACCATGTGCTGGCCTTGAACCATCGATCCTCCTGTCTCAGCTAAGTACTAGGTGGCATGTACTATAGTGCCCAGCTTATACATATATATTCTTAATAGCCTAGAAAAAGTATGAAAGAATATTCAGCACACTGTAAAATTAGTTAAGGGAGTGGAGGGTGCAATAGGGAATGGAATGATAGAAAAAAGAGGAGTTTCTCATATAAATTATGCACTATTACTTTATATTAACAAAAATAATGTGTTGCTTTTATAACCAGGCAAAAAGTTTAAAAATGTTTATTTTTTGGACAAACAAAAGCTATTATGCCACCAAAGCTATTATTAGCAGAAAATTCATTGCCTTTAATAGGAGAGTTTCTAAACAGAAAGAGTGAAAATAACCTTTAGATAAATAAATAAAATACAAGAGTAGGAGTCACCGTGGTTTAGAAATAAATGGACACAAATAAAAGGCAATCCAAGGGAAAACCAATTAAATGTATAAGAACAAGTAAAAGGACACAGGTTAGTTTTAGCCCCAACAGGGGCCAGCAGCATACAACTGTGGAAAAAGTTGGTTTGCAAAACACTTGAAAGGAGCAACCAGGTTTTTGAGTTTGTGGAGTATATAGTTTACTGTAATTTTACTTTTGACTTCTGTTTGAAAGAAAAGTTCAAGAGATAATTTAGCTCAGCATGGTGGCACACACCTGTAATCCCAGTACTCGGGAGGCTGAGACAGGAGGATCCCAGGTTCAGCTACTTAGTGAGGCCCTTTGCAACCTAGTGAGACTGTTTCCAAATAAAAAATAAAATAGTGCTGGGGGGTGTATCTCAGAGGTTAGAATGTCTCTGGGTTCAATCCCCAGTACCACTGAGAGAGAGAGAGAGAGAGAGAGAGAGAGAGAGAGAGAGAGAGAGAGAGAGAGAGAGGTGTTATTTTGTTAGTTTTTTATTATTAGGTTTTATTATATTGCATTTAAAAATGTTGTTTCTACTAGTTAAGGTTTTATTTTAATGTCTGTAAATGCCTCATGGGAACCTGCTATGGTTTGGATCTTAGATGCCTGCTGAAGGATTGTGTGTTGAAGGCTTGGTCCTACTCCCGCACAGGTCAGAGGTGAGGCCTTTGGGAGGTGTTGGATCCTGAGGGCTCTGACCTCATGAGCAGGTGGTTCATTGATGGATTTTTAGCTGAATGGGCAATGGGGAGGTGGTGGGAACTTTAGGAGGTGGGGCCTAGTTAGAGGAAGCAGGTCCCTGGGGTGTGTCCTTCCCAGGCCCTCCCCCTCTCTCTTTGGTGAGCAGCTTTGCTCCCCTGTGCTCCCTGCCAAGACATTCTGCCTCACCACAGGCCCCAAAGGAGTGGAGCCAGCTGGTCATGGACAAACCTCTGAAACTGTGAGACAAAACAAATCTCTACTCCTATAAGTTGTTATATCTTCAGGTATTGTGTCACAGCAACAAAAATCTGACTAACGCAGACACAAAGAACATGCCTTTTTACAGGGTGTAGAGTTTGAGTCTTATTTATTTGATTAATTTTATTAGTTTTATTAACCAGATCTTGTGCAGTCCTGCTTATTTTTAGTCCCCTCGATCTATCCTGGGATAAGAATTGTGAGTTTTTTTTTACGTTCTTGTATTTACAAAAGTTTGCATATTATATCATATTATATATTTTGATGATACATGTTAAGTAGTACTTAAGAGATTCAAAGTGTCTAAATGGGTGTGGTGGCATACATATTGGAAAGAAATAAGCTATCTATATTTGCAGATAATAATAATAATAATTGCACCTATAATCCCAGTCCTTGGGAGGCTTAAGACAGGAGGATTGCAGGTTCAAGGCCAGTGTGCAGTAACTTAGTGAGACCCTGTTTCAAAATAAAAAGGAAAAAGGCCTACGGGTCTAGCTCAGAGGTAGGATGCCTATAGGTTCAATTCCTGGTAACACCACACACACACACACACACACACACACACACACACACACACACACACCACATGCACAGTATCTATGTTTTCATCGAGGACTAAAACTTTCATTAAAATTGGCCCTTTTCTTCCTGTTTTGTATCTTTCTATTCTTGAATTAAAATTCGATACTGCTATAAAAATCATTGGTATCTTTGTTGAGATATAATTCACCTATCATGAAATCCACCCATTTTAAGTGTATAATTGGATAGGTTTTAGTATACTCAGAGTTGTGCACATGATGACAATCAATTTTAGAACATTTTCATCATTATCAGTCACTCTCCATTCACCCCAACCAACCCCCTAAACCCTAGGCTAGTACTAATATACTTTTTGCCTTTATAGATTTCCCTATCATGGACACTTTATACAAATGGAATTATATATTATATAATATTTTATGGCTAGCTTCTTTATTTAAGTACTTGAGAGACACTTCCTACTTTTGGGCTATTGTGAATAACTCTGCTATGAACACTCATGAACATTCATGTATACATATTTGTGTGGACATATTTTTTCATTTTTCTTGAATATATATCTAGGAAAGGGATGACTAAGTCATACAGTAACTCTGTGTTTACCTTTTGAGGAACCAACATACTGTTTTCTGAAGTGGGCTATTTGAAACCAGCAGTGTTTGGAGATTTCAATTTCTGCACATCTTCAGTAATGCTTATCTGTCTTCTTTATTATGGAGCATATTGTGGGTATGAAGTAGTATCTCATTGTGGGTTTGATTTGCATTTCCTTGATAGCTAATGATGTAGTTTTCAGAATCTAAGTTTTGCACTGCTCTCATTACTTTTCCCCCAACTACTTCATTCTTTTTTTTTTTTTTTTTTTTTTTTTTTGAGTAGAAGAAATACGGACTTTAATGAAGACTATTCCCTTTGGTATAAGTGAGACCCGTGAAAATATCTAAACAAAAAAAGGCGGCGACCTGGGCTTTAATAATCGACCCCCTCCCCTTATCCACGAGGCCTAAAGGGCAGAGAAGGCCTGCCTCTCTGTTGTAGGTAGTGGCCACCAAGGCTGACTGCAGGGCCCACGCTGTATGTAGAAGGTACTCAAAACCTGCAGGTTTTAAGCTCCTGCTTCATGACACAGTAACACTAGTTGGCCAAACGTCTGCCTTCTAGCCTCGCAGTAAGCGGCCCAGGTTTTCTAGTTCCAAGACAAATCGATTTCTCCCTCTGGTAAAAAGTCGATGTTGTCGGTCCATGCTACCTCACA